>CAUYRH010077611.1:0-64768 GCA_963574655.1 Perodicticus potto
GAATACAGAAAACACCAAAGCTCCTGGTAGTGGGAGAGGTCTCAAGTAGGGAGAGAGAAGCTCTCTCCGTTCCTCTCCCGGTCTTTCCCCGTCTCCTCCTCTAGGCCTCTAGCCTCAGGGTATATATAGGTGTATGGGTTCTTGCTAGAAGGGAAGAAGAGTGAGTTCAGAATAACTGTCTTTAAGAAAATGATCTCAAAGTTGTAAATATAAATCTTCTACACTCTTCTCTAGTGACAGTTTACTCATGTGGCCACACATAAGTACAAGGGAGGTAATATTTTGTCTAAATATTGGCAAAAAAGAAGAGAATGGATTTGGAGAGACAATTAACAATCTGTTGATCTTCCAAATGCCTGCCAGTTTTAGATGCCCTCTTTTCTCGCCTTTGTTTGCTGTGGCATTTGTCTTTTTTATCTACTTTACTTGGACTATGAAGTCTTTTGAGAAAGAAATTTTGATTATCTGTCTATTTTTCTGTGTTCCAAGAGATGTTCCAAATATTGTGAAAATATTAACTCATTTGTCTTTAACATCTCTAAGATGACTGACACTTTTTTCCTTTTTTTTGTGTTTAGTAACTAATTCAATAACAGAGGTATTAAACATAATAGTTAAGAGATAAGCTTCTATAGTCAGAGAGAACTGAGTTTGAATTCTGATGCTGCAAAATATAACTGTGTGACCTTGGGTAACCAATCTAACTTGTCAAGACTTGCATTCTGGGTGGCGCTTGTAGCTCATCGAGTAAGGCATCAGCCCCATGTACCAAAGGTGGCATGTTCAAGCCCGCCCTCCGCCAAACTGCAAAACAGAAAAATAGCCGGGCGTTGTGGCAGACGCCTGTAGCCCCATCTACTAGGGAGGCTGAGGCAAGAGAATCTCCTACGCCCAGGAGTTGGAGGTTGCTATGAGCTGTGTGACACCACAGCACTCTACTGAGGACGATAAAGTGAGACTCTACAAAAGTGTCTCTACGAAAAAAAAAAAGACTTGCATTCCACTTCTATAAATAAAAATAGTATCTATATTATAAAGTTGTTGGAAAAATTAAATTATGTATGTAAAGTACTTATATGAGGTATTACATAGCAGCTAGTCTACTAGTGTTAGCTTTTATTATTATTAATAATATTAAAATAATCATGACATGGTAGCTTATACTTATATATTGGCATTGCTTTATTTCTAAGGGGAAATACCATATTTTCTAATTCTTTAGTATACTTTACTACTTTTTGTTGGTATGAAGCAAATGTAAATTTTATTTTTGTTTAAAAATCACAGCTTAAATGAAAATCTTTATTGAACTGTGAAATACATATAAATCTAAATGTGACATACACAGCTTTTCCATTTTATTACCATCACCTGTATCTAAACTCCTTAGTAATGATCTGGGTATGTCTTATGAAAAATTCAGTTCTCATAAGTCCTGATGAGTATTTACTGTGTGTGTGACACAAAGACAGATGTAATAAGGAATAAAGTAGAATTAAGATATATCATCTAAGAGCTCATAATTCAGTTAAAATTTTTAAAATTTGAAGATAAATATAGGAGGAGAGATTAATCCTGTCATTTGGGCTTCATGGCATTTTAGGTGGCACTCCAAGTTTGTGTAGTACAAACATAAGCTAAAGATAAGCTTAAATCTCTGCTACCTCATCAAACCCTTAGATTTGGTATGAAACATTAGGCTGGAAATGGTGGCTCACATTTGTAATCCCAGCACTTAGGAGGCAAAAGAAAGTGGATTGCCTAAGATTATAGGTTAAATACCGGCCTGAGCCAGAGCAAGACTCTGTCTCTAAAAAATAGCTGGGTGTTGGGTGGCGCCTGTGTCTCAAAGGAGTAGGGCACCGGCCCCATATGCCAGAGGTGGCAGGTTCAAACGCAGCTCGACCAAAAACTGCAAAAATAAAAAAATAATAATAATAAATAACATAAAAAATAATAAAGTAAACTGAATTAAAAAAAAATTGAAAAAAAACAATAGCTGTGTGTTGTGGTGGGTGCCTGAAGTCCCAGCTACTTGAGGGGCTGAAACAAGTGGTTCACTTGAACCCAAGAATTGGAAATTGCTATGAGCTAAGATGCCATGACACTTTACCAAGGGTGACCAAGTAAGACTCTGTCTCAAAAAAAAAAAAAAAAAAAAAAAAAGATACAAATGACTGACACACCAACTAATAAAGGGAACTTACTGCTCTAGAAATTCTAATAGACAGAAAGCCATACCAAAACCATTTTGCTAGGAAACACTTGCCACGTCACCAGAAAGTCAGCATAGCCATTTTGTCACAAGTTTCCATAGTCCAAAATGTGTAGGAAAACTCTGTATTAAAAGATGAGTGTATATCTAAGAAAATGTAAAATGACCTGTATTATAACAATGAAATAACAAACTGAAGAATTTACATTATTGATAGGACTTTAAAATAAATAGATGTGTTCTTTAAAAGATAAAGAAAACTATTCCATTCCTGAGCAATTATAGAAGATATGAAACAAGAACAGTCACTGAAAAGAACAAGAGCCAGTTAGAGTTTTTAGGAAAAAATAGGCAATTATGAAAATAAATAACCAATAGGTGGATTATAGGAAACTGAAAAAACTGAAATTAAACTCAGATGAAGCTGAGTAATTCTGAAATTTGGCACAAAGAGAAAAAGACATTGAAAATATATAAAATATTAAATATCTATAAAAGGGGATAACAGAGATAAGTTTTAAAAGACAGGGAAAATGTATCTACGTGTTCTAACATCTGTCTTATAGAATTACCACAAGTAAAGTCCTCAGTTTGAAAAGACTAACTTTCTTTCAAATGAAAAAAACAAAAATATACAAATGACAGTAACAAAAAATACTGAGAAACCCATGGTAAACCTTTAGGAGATAACCAATAATAAAATAATGGGTAACTTCATTGAGAACTTACCAGGAGGTGGGCAGTTTTTTGATCTCTTTACATCTGTTATCTGCATCAATTCTTATAGCAATCTAACAAAGTTTATCTAATTATGTATTATCTATACAGATTAGGAAATTGAGGCCCAGAGAGCTTAAGCAACCTAAGTTACATAAAGTGAGTGGTTGAACAGATTTGTACATACGCATCTGCCTCCAAAGCTGGACTCTTAACTAAAATAAAATACTCAGCTGCCTTTGCTATCTGATGCCTGAGACAGAAGATGTCTTACCTATAAAGAATGTGCAATTACGTTGACTTTAAACTTTCTTAACAGTATGAATGCAAGAAAAGAGTGGGATAAATGCCATCAAAATGCTAAGAGAAAATCATTTTAAATTTTGAATTCCTTAACTTATGAAACAAACATTCAAGAGTAAAAGTGAATTGTTTATAGACTTTTGATAGATACAGTGAAAAAATAATGATTAGAGGGACTGACATCAAGTCTAAGCCTGTAACCCAGAGTAAGCAAGAATGTTCAATGTATTGCAAGTAATCTGACTTCATGGTGGAGGGACGGTGTGTGTGTGTGTGTGTTCATCACAGAGTAGATAAAGGTAAGTAATTATGCTAAAAATATATGTTGGAGCATATCCTAGGAAACTTGGCTAAATTTAGATGTTTATGTTTAGTTGTATGAGGTATGGTGGGCCACTGAAAATTTTTTAAAGAAGGTATTTATGAAATCAGACCTGCACTATTGGACAATTAGTATGTTAGAAGTGGATATTGATAGGGAAAGGAGCAGCAACTTTTTAAAATGATCTTCAGTGAAAAGAATCATTTAAAAAAGTTGCTGCTCCTCTCCCTATCAATCTCCATATGTTGCGGGGGGGGGGGGGACAGGTCAAATCTATTAAGAGTAGAGTATAAATGTCTTAACACAGTAATTAACTAAGTGAGGTGAAGGCTATGTCAACCAGTTTGATGTAAACACTCCAAATTGTATATAAAATCAGCACATTGTACCCCATAAATGCATTAATATACAGTTATGATTTAATAAAAAAAGAGGAAAAATAAATAATAATAATAAAATGATCTTTTCACCTGCAGTTCTGATCTTGTAAGAGCTTAAAACTTTTTCCTGTTTAAAAATAATCAAAGAATCTCTCTTTTTTCTCTATGTAAAGACCAGGTTATCTTCTTAAGCCTTCTCCGTCTAAGTTTATTTAAAAGATCATAGAAGTTTAATTTGTTGATGATAAGGGAAATATCACTATAGCTAACATTAATGAAGCATTTTCTACATTACATGCATGTAACACTCAATATAACCTGTGGGATATGTATTCTTAATATTCCAGTTTTACAGATGAGAAAAATGAAGCTTAAGGTAGTTAAGTAGTTTGCCCTAGTTATTCAACTGGTTGCTTGTAGAAGAGTCCAAGTTGGAACACAATTGCTGTTCAACTCATAATTGTTGAAAGTATAAGTGTTTGACTCCAGACTCCATGCCAGCGAGCTTCTGATGCCAACTAATAAAGAAACAATTATAATGTGTGTATCTTTAAAATATGCACCAGGTGCTATAGGAGCACAAAGAATGGCTGTCAGAAGTTTTTGTGGGGAGAAAGAGGAGTGTCATGGAATGTTTCTTAATGGAGAACATTCTAAACTACTACCTAAATCATGATATACAAATAAGAATTAGTTAGATAGATGAAGAGGTAGATAGATAATTTATAACATCTGAATTATCTCATTATAACATATGAATTATCTCAGGATATACTCTGATCTCTTAATAAAATAACATTCCTAGTGGCCTGGAATACCTCTATACATCCAGGAATATGCATGTGGGTCTCAGAAGTGAATGGGGCTTGAGATCAAACTAAAATATAGTTATCCTTAGCTACATGAAATATTTAAATATTAAATGTTATGTAACACTTTTTAAAATGTTATTTTATCAGTGTATTTTTTTAGTGGAGCTGACTTTAAAAATCCAATAAAACCTCTGCATGTGAATGGAGATACCATATAAAATCAGTTTGAGCTGTGGGAGAGGAAAAAGGATGAAAATATTAATGAGAATTTCTGTCTTCATTTTATTTAGGGAAGAAAATTATTTCAGAGCTTAGATATTTCTGAAAGACTAAAATTTGTGCTTACTTTAGGTAAGTGTCATGCAATTGATTACCTGTCAACTGTACACATACTCTTTATAAATATTAGTAATTGTGTGCATTGAAGATGTGATCTTCTGTAATAGTGAACATGCTTCAAGTCTTAAGAAAAAAGTGTGTTTAACAACTTACAGAGAAGATTTATTTTTCATAACAGGTTCATATATTTCTTCAATACATATATGATCCAAACATTTGTAATTCAAATTAATAAAAATTTGTATGGTCTACTTTAGAAGGCATAAATTTAAACTTGTGTGATAATAAAGGAGGGAAAAAAGTATCCAGGTTAAGAGAGTTTACAGATAAGAATATGTACATGAAAGTATTAAGAAATATTATATAATAATGAATAATAAGTAGAAGTGCATACAATTTTATGAAATTTTCCACATTTAATTACAAAGATGGATAATATAGCTATTAATGACTATTAGAGATTCCTAAATGTGGTCTGGGGATTAAACTTATACTTTGAATTCCCAGAGAAATGTGTGTACATTCTCAAAACTATATGTAATTATAATAAATCAGACTTATAATCATGAAATGACAATAAAGCCTTCTTTAAAAGTTTATATATCGGCATCTGTACTATTTATCTGTGAGAGATCTGACAAGTTTGTGAACTTATCTGAGGTAAAGTAATACAAACCTCATTACCGAACATCACTTTATGAGCCTGTTATAATGAAAAATAAACCTTTGTAAGTCATTATGCACACTTTTTTCACCTATGAAATACTCCTCTTGGAAAGCTATACACTGATGTCAGCTTCTTATCCACCCTTTGAAGCAATTTTGGAACTCTTTTTTTCTGTCATTGTATTATCCTTGATGTCCTGAATGTCATCAAAATGTCTTCCTTTTAATATTTCGTTTATTTTTGGTTAAAAAATAAAGCCATTAGAGGCCAAATCAGGTGTTTGGGGAAGGTGTTCCAATATAGTTATTTGTTTACTGGCTAAAAACTTTCTCATAGTTCTATGTAAACTGGGAGATTATCGTGATGCAAGAGCCCTGAGCTGTTGGTCAAGATTTTCAGTTAAGATTTTCCTATTTCTTTGTTGATGTTTACTTGGTCTGCTATGTTACTCACAGTCAGCCAATGATTTTGATGCACAATTCAATGAATTTTTGCAGTGTTTTTTCAGTTCTGCCCATTACTGGCCATGCTGACTTCTCTCCCCCTAGAAAAATGTTTAATCCATTTGTACACTGCTCTTTTCCTCATGGCATTATCCCCATGAACTTGGACTAACATGTCCCTGATTTCACTTCCACTCTTGCAAAGTTTAATAAGAAATTTACAAATGTCTATTCATTGCTCTAATTACAGCTCTGACATTTTTGTAATGGCACACAAAAGCATGCAACAACAATAGTGAACTCCATTCAGACACCGCTACACAGCCATGTGAACACAACTGTGAGATATTGATATACCGAGGTTATGAAACCTTACTGAGTTGTTTGTACAGTGTTGTCAACATAAGTGCATGGTGGCAAGTACACGAACTTAATCGTTAGACCTTGTATATACTATATAACACTATAGATATAGTCATCCCTCAGTATGTGCAGAGGATTGGTTACAGGACACCCTTCCACCGCCTGCATTTACCAAAACCCATGCATACGGTCTTCTGGAACTGTGTACATGAAAAGTAAACCCCTCTCTATCCGTGGGTTTCTCCATTGTGAATACCGTGTTTTCCATCCATGCTTGGTTAAAAAGTATCCTCATAAGTGGACCCTCACATGCAAACCCATGTTTTTAAAGGGTCCACTGTTTGTGTGTCTGTATAGATATATAAATAGATGGATGTATCTGTATGTAGAGAGAATACCTTTACCTCTTTGAAGCACTGCTTTATCTCATTTAAGTCACTCTTTCAGTATCTATGATTCAATTAATATTAGCATTTGAGGTTATTTTTATTAAAACATGTAAGGAAATTTAATAAAATCATAAGCTTTTTAGTATTTGCAGTTATAAAATTGCATTAGGCTCTTTAACACATTTGGATTAGAGTTTATTTCCCAATTAGTCTGATAGACTAGAAAAGCTGCATTTATTCATATAGTTTTTCTGTTTTATAGACTGCGTAGATGACACTGTAATAGTTCTGGCTGAAGAGCATGGTTGTCTGGACATTATAAAGGTTTGTCATTAATATGTGTCTTAGTCCATTTGTGCTGCTCTAACAAAATACCTAAGACGGGGTAATTTATAAGAAGCAAAAATTCCTTTTCCATACTTCTGGGGACCATGAAGTCCAAGATCAAGGTGTCAGCAAGTTTATTTATCTGGTGAAGGCTGCAAACTCCTGAGGGGAGAAACACTGTATCCTTACAAGGGCAAGGTAGGCAATAGCTGATTCCTCCCTGAAGTCTCTTTCCCATCCACGAAGGGAAACACCCTTACAACTTAATCACTTCTTAAATGCTCTACCTTCTAATACCATCATATTGGCCATAAAGTTTTAACACCTGACTTTTGGAGGGGACACATTCAAACCATAGCAATCTGTTCATGAAAACATTTATTTTGCATATTTGCAATCCAATAGCAAGCTGTTAAGTCATTAAATATGAAATGTCCAGTTTTGAATCAAAAGTTTATTATGTCTCAAATAAGAAGCAGTGCAATCAGTCAAAGTGTGAGCCTAAACTGTCACACAGTGTTGCCATGTTAGTGGTAACTTGTTTATGCCAGCAACAAAGAAATCTGGAGAGTAGCAATGAAATCATAAAAGACATTTTCCACAGCTTGTTGAGAATTGAATATTTTTCCTTGAAGAAGTGATCCAAAGCCTGGAAAAAGTGGTAGTCAGGTGGGTCCAGGATCTGGTGAAGACAGTGGATGACAGAGTTTCCAAGTCTAGCTTCATAGTTTGAGCAGTGTTGTTTGGACAACGTGGATAAGTGTTTTCTTGCGATAAGATTGGCTTTTTGACCAGTCTTGGCTACTGGCTGCTTAATCACAAGCATCCTTATCATTTCATCTAGCTGGTTGCAGTAGACACCTGTGATAATTGATGGACCAGATTTCATGAAACTGTAGTAGATAATTTCAGTGCTGGACCACCAGACACCGTTAGCTTTTGATCATGAATATTCCATTGTGGACTGTGTTTCAGCATTTCGTTTTTATCTAGCCATTATGCCAAATACTTGCAATTGTTGAAAAGAATCCATTTTTCCATCATACTGTGTAGAATGGTTTGCCTTTATGCCGTGATAGCAAAGAAAGGCAAGCTTCAAGATGATTTCTCTTCTGACCCTCATTTAATTCATGTAGTACCCATCTATACAGTTTCTTTACCTTACTGGTTTCAAGTGATCCAATATTGTTGGGATGGTGACATCAAACCTTGCTGCTAATTCATGCATAGTTTGAGATGGATTCTCTTCCACTACAGCTTTCAACTCTTCATTATCCACCCTGGTCTCAGGCCACCCACATGGCTCATTTTTAAGATGAAAGTCACCAACCAGAAAGGAATTTCTCAAACCATCCATCTACTGTGTGTTCATTAGTCACATCCTTCCAGACACTTCGCTGATATTTTGGAGCTGTTTGTACTGCGTTGGTTCCATGACAGAACTCATATTTGAAAATGTCATGAATTTTTTATTTATCCATGGTTTCATAACAATGAGGATATACCACCACAATAAAAATTAAATAAGAAGTGTCAAAGTGAAATGCCAGAGATATCAATTGTCAAACTGCATACTTAAAGAAATTGGACAGTTCTTACTTAATAACCTAATATTTCAAAGCTGTGCTCATTTTTCTTTAAGTATTTGCTTTTTCACAAGTGATTAATATAAATTTCTATAAAATACAAATAAAAACTTTTTAAAAAAGCAAAACCTAAAATGACAAATATTTGAGTAAACTAATATTTCTAAAATTAGTCATTTTAAACGATTATTTTCTTTCTTTATTTTTCAGGAGCTTCCTGAAAATGTGATAGATCTTTTGAAGAAGTGCCTCACCTTCCATCCTTCTAAAAGGTTGATATTATTAACAGTTTGGGGATTACATTGAGATCTTTTATATGTAAGCAGTTGTGGGTTTTTTCCCCGTACTTGTTCTAATACTAATGAATTAAATATGATTTATATATGCATAATAGTGGTAAATAATTGACATCAGTATTGTAACTATGAGTGATTTAAGGCTTTAATTTATTGTTAAAAGGTTAAGTAATTAATGCTTAGAAAGCTGACATATACAGAAAGAAGTTCCAAGTTCATTTCCTAGCCTACAACTAGAAAATCAGTTAAACCTGTGGAAAGTAGATATTTCTAGACTCAATGATAATATCAGAAATGAGAACAAAAGTTTGTTCATGATATTTATTATAGCAGTGAGCCTAGATGAATGGTTAGGGAAATTAACAATTGCTGATAATATAAAAGGATTTCTTAGAAGTTTGATTAATTTACTTTCTTTCGATGTTATCACTCTGTCATACAATTATTCCTAAACAGTTATTCCTAACGTTTGAAAATAATGTAATACTCTTTAAGTATTTGCTTTTTCACAAGTGAAGTGAGTTTGTCTTTAGAAAAAACTTATGAAGACATGTTAGGGAGAGAAGAATCGTAGTTTGGGGTGAATATCTCACATTAAATTAAAGGGAAAGAAGAAAATCCAAAAGGTATTATTAGTTTATGTATTTATTATTTAATTGAGATATTCAGTAAAGCAGGCACATCTTGTCAGGCTAAATGTAAGAAATGCAAAAGCTCTTATGGAATGATTTTTTGATAGATCCATGAGGTACCAAAAGTACAGCAAAAGCAAAGAAATTCAGTATTGACTCACAATCATTTGATTGTTATATAAAGGCATACATTTAGACTCTGCAAATGGGTGGTTTATAATTTCCTGTGCTAATGAGGTATTTAAGGCTTTTAACTATCCCCTTGAATGTGTACCAGTGTTCTAAGATATTTTTGATGACTTTCATTTATGTTCTGTATTTTCAACGTGTTTTTCAAGGCCAACCCCAGATGAGTTGATGAAAGACCAAGTGTTCAGTGAAGTGTCACCTTTATATCCTCCCTTTAACAAACCTGCCAGTCTGTTTTCATCTTCTCTGAGATGTGCTGATTTAACCCTGCCTGAGGATATCAGTCAGTTGTGTAAAGGTAATGGTAAATGAAACGTGGGCAACAATGAGCCTTATTTTTAAAGGAAGTTCCCTTATCTGAGTTTCAGTTTTGAATTTATCAACAATATACATCACATACATGAGATTTCATGTGTCATTAATTGAGAATTAAGAAGTGATTCAGGAAGAATCACTGACCTAACATTTTAACTCATTAAGTTACTGAATTTCTGTATAATTTATGAATGATCTCTAAAAATCCTATCATTGATAGGAAGTCCATACCATTTTATTCTGCATGTTGAAGAGAGTATCAGCTTTTAGGTTTTCATTCTTGTGTGACGATTACAACTCTCAAAATGTGTGGTAGGGTGATTCCAGTAAGTCGTAACATATGTCATGGCAGAGAATATTTACTAAACATTCATTCAATTATCGCATACTGCATCTTCTAAATAATATGCATGCCAAATGGGAAGGCAGACAAACATTTAGTTACATAATCACTGTTTTATGCTCGCTATGAGCATAGCAGAGGAGTACCTCTTGGATAGCAAGAAAGGCTTTTCAAAAGATGCAGCCCTTGCCTGAGACTTGAGGGATGGAACAATTTGGGTTGATTGCCTAACCAAGTGCTTTTTTCTACTATTATTCCTCTGTCAGTATAAGGAATAAAAGCTCCAATTCTGTATTTCTACTACAAAAGGTAAAAATTTCATATTGTCGGTTTTCTAGCTTCCCTTGCTATAGGACGTAAGCTTGTGAACTGGAGAGTTGGTTTATGGGATCCAAATAGAAGTCTGGGCTTGAGGATTTCTTCTAGGAAAAAGTTTTCTTTCATGACAAAGATAGATACGATACCATAGCAGTGATTCACCATCTTCTCTTTTGAATGCAGGACAGGGTCTAAGAAACCCAAGTTGGGGTTCCTTAGCCATCCTATTCCTATGTTTTGAGAGATGTAAATATCTTTATTGTATGAGCCCCTTTAAGTAGAATATTATTTTTAGCCAGGAGCTTTCAAATCATTACAAAAATACTCAACTCCAGCCTGTTCTACCTAAAGGCAGGGAAGCACCTGTGAAGATCTCAGTCCAGAAGCACAGATTAGCTGAAAGATTGAGACCTCCTCACAGGCTGACTATAGAATGCTTCCCCTCACCACACTTTACCACCACGTAGAAGAGCCGGCTGGGGTTGGTTATTTTGACTAACTAGTTTCTTCTGAAGGCAGGCTTTGTTAAAAACAGTGCCAGTCATTAAAATGGTTCCTTTTCCTCTTCCCACTGCTGGAAACACAAAAGCATTTTTCTCCGATATTTACTGTGAGAATCTTGTCAGACTCCTGAAGGTAAAATTTGTAAAAGTATGAGGGTGCTCCTTATGACTGGTTCTCTCTGGGTATCCAGCACTTTTTCAATTAAAGTTTAAGTTTTTCTACCCAGCACTGCTTCCAGAGGCTTTTTCCACTCATGAGTCTCTGCTTCAGTGAGCTGTGACTCCCATGCTTTCTGTCCATCCAATCTTGTAGGCAGAAGCTTGCCCTATACCCTCATCTCTCTTACAGGTGCAAGAATTGATATTTCAGTCTGTTCAGCTTTTTACTTGTTAGGATGGAGCAATTTCAAGCTCCTTACAATCAGAACAGGAAACCCTAAGTCTACTCTTCAGGTTTTTACTTTTTTCAGAATGTCAGCTGTTATTACCAATCAATTTTTAAGAAAGTCAGAAAGTGTAATCACTATGATTCATTTTAATTTGCCATTTATAGATATAAACAATGATTATCTGGCAGAAAGATCTATTGAAGAAGTTTATTACCTTTGGTGTTTGGCTGGAGGAGACTTGGAGAAAGAGCTTGTCAATAAGGAAATCATTCGATCCAAACCACCTATCTGCACACTCCCCAAGTAAGGAAAGAACACATCTTTTGGAAATGAAAACACATATCTGGTAATAACATTAAAAAGAATTTTGGTTGATTTTTTTTTTTTCTCCAAACATTTTTGGTGGATAGCCCAACTAACAGATTTTGGAAGCAATTATAAGTTAATACCTGGTTTGATTGGCCAGAGTTTCTAATTGCAGAGTTCTCATCAACATTTTTTTAATGTTTTTAATAGTATTGTCTTTTAATAAATAATTTGCTTTATGATCTATTTGAAATAAAATTATGGCATATGTAACAATAATTGATACTAATGAAAAGTGTACAAGTCAGATCAGTAATAGTCAAGAGAGCTAACTTAAAAAGTAGGCTAGTGTGCCTATTATGAAGAACTATGTTCTGTTTCCAAATGTATTTGTAAGTGCAAATGAACTATGTGGTTTCACCACATGTCCTAGACATCATCGCTATGCTTAATGTGTTGAAAAAAATACGCAAAACTTCATGAGAAGATGCCATACTGTAAATTAGACTGAAGGTTAAATAATTATACTCCTAGGCCAAAGTTGTCGTTACTATAACAGTGCTATTCATATTTATTCATAAAAAATATGAACCTGATTTTCTTGAACTTCTGCCAATGCTTTAATACTAATTTTAGATTTTAGGACTTAGATTTGATCATTGTGAGTAACTAAAGATATCGTCTGCTCATTTTTTTTTCTGCACTTCTTGTTAAACCTTCAGATTCATTATTTGGATAGACCATTACTCTCCTATTTTTTTTCTTTCTTTAACTAATTTTTAAAAATGCTATAGTTATACCACTCACACATCGAATTAAATAGAAAATGAGAAATAGCATGATGGAAATTCCAAGAATAAATAGTTTGAAGGATATATAGATTCTTAGAAGTAATTCTCTGAAATTCTGAATACTTTCATCCATTTTTTATTCAGTATTTTTCCCTCTATGAGGTTACCTAGCATTGGCTCTTTCTTTCTTCTTCTCCTTGTCATTTTTCACCTATGTAAGCTTTCTCAGGATCACATTTGAGAATTTCAGGAGAGTGATTTTAGCATTGAGCCTATGTGAACAAAGACTTATAAACGACACCCTGTATTCCTGAAGTGCTTTGTACTAATATACCAACTTCAGAGTTATGTATCAGTTTGGTATGAACTTCATACCAACTTCAGAGGTATCTAAAAATGAGGCTTGTTTGAAGAAATCTCAACCGGTGTTACATTTTTTTTTTCAATTAAACATCCATTTGAAAATCTACTTTCTTGATTAAAAATTGATAATTTAGAATAAAATTTGTTTTCTAGAGGAAACAGTTGATTGTTTTTGTTCTTACTATGATTATTTTTTAAAATCTCTTTTCAGTTTTCTCTTTGAAGATGGTGAAAGCTTTGGACAAGATCGAGATAGAAGCTCCCTTTTAGATGATACCACTGTGACATTGTCATTATGTCAGCTAAGAAATGTAAGAATGCTATTTTGTCAGATTTGCTTCAGATCTTTTTTTTAAAAAAAAACCTTAAAGATACACATGAAGCCTTATATTCCTCCCTGATACCATAAAATATATGAGAATTTCTATAAGATAATAAGCCCCAGAATAGAATTGCTGGAAAACAGCATCTGTACAACTTCAACCTAAATACCTATCGTCTATTTATTAACAAAAATGACTTTTGTCATTTTATCTTTACGCCACAATTGGATACGTTTTCTCATTTCTCTACTACTTGGTAATATTTCATGTTATCAAATTTTGAAAGAAGATTTTGTTAATCTAATGGTATGGAATGATGAAATTTGTATATGGAATTTGCCATATACTAATTTTTAATCCCCTGATTATAATGCAGTTGGGGGTCTTTTAACATTTGTTAGCTGTTTGCTTACCTCTTTTGTATTGCTAGTTCATATCCTTTGTCAATTTTTCTACTGTGTGATTCCTTATTGATTTGAAGATTTTTAAACCAGATATTGTTTCTTCATTGGCTATATTTCGTGGAAATGTTTTCTAAAGTCCTATTTTTCTTCAACTTTTTGATGATGTCTTTTGATGAGTAGAATTCTAAATTTTTATCAGTATTTCACTTTATAATCAAATACATTTTATTTGATATATTTCATTCGTTATAACTTATTTAAATTCTACTAAGGTCCTAAATATTTTTTCCTATAATGTTTTTCTATATTTTCTTCTAGAAGATTGAAATAATTTTTTGTATGTAGTTCTTTAATCTACCTGGAATTTATTATTTATTTTTTATTAAATTATGAGAAAGATATCCAATATCATATTTCATTGATAAGCAGTAATCTTTGACTCAGTGTCATATATTGAATGCTTTTCTTTCTGGTTTTGTTCTTTTTTTTTATCTGTAATACCTACTTTTCGGTATATGTAACGATATGTTTCTGAACTTTGAATTCTGATCTCTTGTCCTGTATGTCTAACCTTAACCACATTGCCTTAATCTGTAATTTCATAGGCCTTCTTGATGTCTAGCCAGAAAAGATCCTCAATTATTTTGTCCTCAAAATGGAGTAGGCGCTCTTTAACATCCTGCTCTACTAGGTGATTTTTATAATCATCTTACATACAGAGTTTCAATAAAAAATGTGTAGGATTTCGATTGACATTGCATTGAGAATTTCATGTTACCATTGTAGGTCAATTTATAGAGAATTTCTGTTTTTTAAACATGGGGTCTTATTTCTTGAACATATTGTAGATACACCATTTACTTAAGTCTTATTTAATATAATGATTTTCTCTTTAATGTCTGTATATCATTTATTAGATTTGTTCCCGAGGTAAGTTATTGTTGCTTTTGTAAATAGAATTTGTATATGTATGAGTGTTATGTTTTCCAATATTTTATTATAGACATTTTCAAAGAGAAAAAAGTTGAAAAATTTTATAGCGAACAACTAGCCACCTACATCACAGGTTGATACGATCTGCTGGCCATATCAAGTCACATACCTAGTCATTTACTTATCATTTACAGCTTATTATTTTAGTGCCACATTGGCAATATTGAGTGGTTGCAGTAGAGACCACGTAACTCTCAAAACTGAAAACATTTATTATTTGGGCCTGTATAGAGAGTATTTGCGACTCCCTGACCTAGATTCTGTAACACTTGTTTTTGTCACATGTCTGTCTAACCCTCTAGCCAATCATCAACCCATCTGAGTTTTTGTTCTTGCATTTTAAATTATGATAAAGACATTAGTACAATTCAGTTTACACGTTAACTGGAGTTTAATATTGGTTTGGGTTCTTTTTAGGCAAAACTTAGATATAAGGAAATGCACAGATCTTAAGTATACTAGTAGATGAGTTTTTAAAAATTGAACAACAATATTTTTAAAATGCTTTTTCAACTACTTTTTTGTACATAATTAGGAACACAACTTATAGTTGTGTGTGGATCTCGTACCTAGCAACATTGCTGAACCTAGTCTTTATTTAAATCATGTATCAGCATGTTCTTTGGGGGTTTTCCTATGAATTAGGTTAGTGTTTTTTCATCATTTCCAATTCTGTTCACTTCTTTTCTTGTCATTTTTGTTGAGCCTCTGTTACAGTATTGATTTTAATCAATAGTGATCAAAACAGCATGGTACTGGCACAAAAACAGAGAGGTAGATATTTGGAACAGAATAGAGAACCAAGAGATAAATCCAACTACCTACCGCTATTTGATCTTTGACAAACCAATTAAGAACATACAGTGGGGAGAAGACTCCATTTGTCTATTTTGTTTTTGTTGCCTGTGCTTTTGATGTTTTAGTAATGAAATTTTTGCCTAGACCAATGTCCACAAGAGCTTTCCCTAGGTTTCCTCCAGTATTTTTATATTGTAATATCAGGTCTGACATTCAAGTCTTTAATGCACCTTGAGTTTTCTGTATACAGTGAGAGGCAGGAGTCCGGTTTCATTCTTCTGCATATTTACATCCAATTTTGCCAGCACCATTTATTGAAAAGGTTCTCTTTTCCCAAGTATGTGTTCTTGTAAACTTTGTCAAAGATCGTAGGCTGCAAGTATGTGACTTTACTTCTGGGTTCTCTATTCTGTTCCTTTGATCTATGTGTATATTTTTATACCCACACCATGCTGTTTTGATCACTATAGCCTTGTAGGATAATTTGAACTCAGGCAATGTGATGTCTCCAGCTTTGTTCTTTCTGCTCAGGATTTCTTTGACTGTTTGGTTCCATATGTACATTATAATCATTTTTTCTAATTCTGTGAAAAATGATGTTGGTACTTGGATAGGGATTGCTTTGAACCTATAGATTACTTTGGGTGGCATGGTCATTTTAATGATATTAATTCAGATCCATAGTACGTGATGCTTTTTCACTTGTTTATGTCGTCTACAATTTCTTTCAATAGTGTTCTGTAGCTTTTTTTGTAGAGATCTTTCACCTCTTTGGTTAAATATATTTCTAGGTATTTCATTCTTTTGTAGCTATTGTAAATGGACTTGCTGTCTTAATTTAGTCTTCGGCTACATCACTATTAGTGTATAGAAATGCTACTGATTTCTGTATGTTTATATTATATCCTGAAACTTCACTGAATTCATTTATCAAATCTAAGAGTTTTTCTGGTGGAGTCTTTAGGGTTTTCTAGATATAAGATCATGCAAGTCATCGACAAACAGGTCAGAGGTATCTATGATTTCCTTGGTGGTTTAGAGTATGGTTAGGAGTTGAGACTATGGTGAAATTTTGCTTGCTGGGGACTCAGATGCCAACAGAACCAGTCTATTGGTCTCAGTAGCAACAGCAGTGGGCTGTGTGTGTCCCTGTTTTTAGGCTCAAGAGAGGTTTTACCATTACCAGTGTAAGTGGATTCTAGGGGACAAATTCTTGGTCCTCTATGTGGCTTGCTCAGAAGCTGATAGTGGAAGCAGTAGGCTGAGCATGTGAGCATGTTTTAAGGCCCTTGGGAAGTTGATGTGCTATAGATGATGGTAGTACTGGTGGTAGAACAACTCACAAGGATCCAAGCAATCTGTGTTATTGCCACTGGTAGATGACAAAGGGTTGGATAGGGTAGCTCCCATCCCACAGCTGTGTGTTGCAAGGCATTGGATTTTGTCCTAAGTGTGCTTGAGAGAGCTTGGTCTCCTCTGTCTCTCTCTATCCAGGTGGTGGCTGTAGCCACTTCACCTCAAACTTAGTTCAAGAGCAAGGCCTGAATCCATTTGTTAAATTCAAATATAAATACTAAGTTAATTTAACTTTCAATTATGAATTTTTTTGAGGTGAGTGTTCTCTCTCTCTCTCCCCCACACTCAAAGAGAGACCCATATCAAGACACATATATGCATACACATGTATATATACAGACTTCCCTAATAAATCAGTTGAATGCTAAATTTTACCTGTACTTCTATCATTTGCTTTTTTAATTGGAGCATCAGAGGCAAGGGTGGAGGTAGATTTTATGAGACTATCCTGAAGTCCCAAGAGAGGTGACCAAAAGTCAGGCTTACTCATGAGGCTTACCTGGGACACTGGATAAGTAGTGCTCATTTAGCCCCCTGGGAGGCTCAAGTATTGATACGGGAAGTAAATTTGCTCTTGGGTAACTTAATTTTAACTACACTTATATTTTGAAATTCTTACCAAGTTGAAGTAATTATGGTTCACACTATGTTATGATTTGTCCTTTTTATAGTGAAAAGTGAATTGCCTAAGGATTTACATGTAACTACATTAATGGGGGTAGCAGAACCACCAGCATTGATTTCCAAGTGCATTTTCTCATAGTTAGTGAACAATCAGCGCTGCTTAATGAAACACTGATCAAAGCTCTATTTTGACCAATCCCCAGATACTTCAATTTCATGGTAACCCATAGCATAAAGTAAGTACTGTTCATTAACTTGTCTACTGCTTCTTTAAAATGTGTTTATGCTTTTAGTATTTATACGTCCTAGAGTTAATGAAATTTATACATTTTGTGTGAGATAATACTATGAGGAGGGAACAAAAACAAAGCAAAAACCTTGCTATTTCAGAGCACGAGGTTCAGTTACCACATCAAAACTATTCTTGATCTGTGTTCCATGGTGGATGCATGTGTGTATGTGTTCACACACCTGCACGTGTGCTGTAGGCCACAATAACACTCCCAAATAATCTCGGATAAGTCTGTCTATTTGTCATCCCTGGAAATTCAACAAATAATTTTAGGAATCAAATATTGTTTGAAGTCTTAAAACCAGGAAACCTTCTCATTTTTGTTTAACCTAGCAGTTCCTTACAAGTTTGGCCATGAAACATCTTTTCTTCCTAGGACAATGTCTCAGTTTGGGCTCCCCTGATATTCTTTCCACTACAAAGAAGTTTGTTTGGGAAATGGCTAGAGGAAACACCAATAAGGGAGTGAGGAAGTGAGATAGGAAAGGAATGGCAGCCAACAAGGAATGTAGTTCATGCTGGCTAAGGAAGAGCCAGTGTAGGGCATCTGCTTCTGTTCAGTCATTATTGAGGAGTATCCAGCTAGCACACACCTGGGCAGAGCACTCTGGAGCCAGAGAAAGAAAAGAGATATGGATATTGGCAGTTGGAAGCCAGATGACTACAGTGGTAGTACCAAGGGGACATTGGCGGGATGCCGATATCTGCTATGATACATCTTCCACCTTCAGGACATCCAGGTTGTACAGAATACAGTCCAGGAAATGCTGGCTTCTGTTCATGGGTTTTGTACATGTAAACAATGGGGCCACTTCTTATAGACATGGACCTGGGAGATAAGATGTGAACCCCTGAAGGAGTGAAATTCTGTGAAAGGAAAAGACTAAGCATTGACTGGGCAACAGACCGGAAAATGGAACTCAGGTCCAGCACTCACAAAGGCTTTTATCAAGCTGGGGAAGAAGAAAAGAAGGTTGAAGGAAGGTTCTAGAACTAGGGAAAAAAATAATTATCTCTAGTTTCTTCCATGAAACCAATGATTAAAAATCTAGAAGGATCCTATACCACATGAGCATCGGCACAAAAGCAACCTACACAAAAAGGCAGAAAAATTTATAACACTTGGATTGTAAGTGTGCTTCAGAGACCTAAGTGGAACACGATTCAATCTTAAAACGGAAAGAGAATTCTGATACACACTACAACATAGATAAACATCAAAAACATCACGCAAAGTGAAAGCAGCCTGAACCAGAGGGACAAGGGTCGTATTATTCTACTTGGACAAGTTCTCTAGAAAGGCAAAGTTACAGAACAGGAAGCAAAACAATGGTTAGCAGGGACTGAGAGTAAAAGAGACGGGGGTTATTGTCTAATGTGCACAGAATTTCTGATTGGCATGGTGAAATAGTGGTGTTAATGGCACAACAGTGTGAATATACTGAATGCCACTGAATGGTGTACTTAAAAATAGTTTAAATGGTTAAAATGGTAAATTATATACATTTTTCCACAATCAAAAACTTTTGACAGTACATCACAAAAACACTAAAACCCAAAATGCATATAGCCAAACTATTTCTTCCTATAGCGAGAAGATGTTCTCGAAAAGCCACTTTTTAATCCAAAGGTTGTTGGGTGACAATGGCATGGGAACAGAGAAAGGAGGGGCGGCATGAAGGCAGCAATTAGTAAAATAGTCTTTCCTGTGGGTTCCCCGGCTCCTAACCCCTCCATCCAAAAGGCACGGCCTGTCTGTGGGAGCAGATAGTCTGAAACCCCCTGGGCTCCCCCTCCGGCTCAGAGCTCAGGGGGCAGCACCAGCGCTCCTCCTCCACCCTCCCTTTTCATTATTTACAAGGAGGGCCGACCCCATCTCTTCAGACTGAAATGTTCTTTCTTTAAACATGCTCCTACTTTCAATAAAACTACTGTTACCATCCTGCACACCTGAAAACCGTTCTCTCTCTGTAAGTGACTGTGCCCATGTCTGCTGTGATCAGCGTAGTGCTCGCTTCATCAATTGTAAGTTCTTGTTTGGGGGAGCAGGGTGAGCCCTGTAGACGTGTGTAGCCCCAGGAACCACAAGTGCCTACTGACCTCAGGACTCCCCAGAGCAACCTGCACCTGCCCACGCAGGAGCAGAAGGAAGAGCCGACTGAATCCATTTAAAGAGCTTTAGATGCTGCATTTTGATTCCATGCTTTATAAAAGATTAAGACAGAATTATTGCCATTAATAAATAAAGATAAAACAACAGGGACAGACCTAATTTGCTCAGTTCCACTTGATACAGCTTTCAAATCGTTCAGACCTTGTTCTTTAAGCAATTTATGATGCTAATGGCTTAAGCAAGCACGATTCTTATCACTGGGCATGGAATATGGCATAGGAGGGGAAAGCTTGTGTGATGGAATGTTCTTATTTCTGAAGCAATTTATGCACCTCTTAGGAGTTTTCACAGAAGTGCAAAATTCAACCTCGAATCATTTCCAGAGCTATAGATATCATTAAACTAACAGAGCAGGCAAAACGTGGTATGATTTACAGAAGGATTTCTGTCATTAGGAAATATCTCCATGAAATATACTTCATGTGTATCGATACGTTCTCACACCGCACAGCCAGTACCGCCTAAGTGTAACTGGGGCGGGAACATCTAGGGGTGTATTTTAGGCTTCTTCTGGGCGATATTATTTTGCACTGTGAACAGGATAAGAAGTTAACAAACTTGTCTCCTCAATTAACACATCCTATTAGTTGAAAGGTTTGAATGAGGTATTCGTGCACTTCGTAAAATACGGTGGAAAGACTGTTTTCTTTTGAGTTAAAGTCACGTGTGCTGATAACTGGCCGTATGCACAGATCACAGGAGACAGAGTTTTCGTGTTTCTCCCTTTCACACTTTTGCAGGTTTTATAGCCTCAGTTCCTTAACAGTTTCATGTGACAAGAAAGCCACCTGTGAGAGATGTGACCCTGCAAATAACTGTCAAGGTGTTGACACAAAGCTTCTAGAAAGCTTAAGTCTTCTCTGAACATAAATGGGGAGATGAAGTTGGTAAACTGTTAAGAGTTTTGAGTGACGTCTGACAGCATTATGACTGAAATGATAACCAACCCAAGAAGGCCTGGATCCTACCCTGCCAGTCACCCAAGAACGACAGCAGATAAAAGTCGGATTTATTAACGACTACTCAGACTCTTCCTGGGGAGTCAGGGTAAAGGTTGTGTTGGAGGTGCATAGTCTTAAATTAAAACAGGTAATGTAATAGGAAAGAGGAATCTGAGACCCATGAGTCGACTTCATGAGAAAAAAAAAATCAGTAAAAGCAATTAGTCGGTGGATTAAATTGGCTGGACATTTCATCTCACAGAACAAAGCTTGTTCCGTTCATTCATGACTCATTGTAGGTGGCAGCCTCCGCCTGGGCTTCTCGCCTCTGACCCTTCCTGTGTCCATCGCCCCCCACTCATCTCTCCTGTCACTAAGTGTCAGCCCCAGGGCTATTTTCCCCCCTGTTTCCTCAGCACGATTTTAATGCCCTCACTTCCTCGGGCCTCATTCTATTGTTCTTTCCAATTAGTTTTGCGCTGTTTCTGCGTGAGTCATATTTCTCAGTATAATTAATAGGAATCTAGGCTTGTTTGTTAGGTCATACCAAGACTTGCTGAAACTTCCAGAGGTGTCCGGAACAGGTAGCTAAGTGATCACGATGCTTTCGTGGGTGGGTGGGTGGGCTGCCCTAGGAGTCTGGAGGGGGGGGGCTCACTGAAAATAAAAATAGGAAATAAAGGGCCAAATTTCCCTAAGAAAAGTTCTCATCTTTGATTACCTGGATTACAGGAGCATAATCGAGGCACAGATGTGGGTAAGTCTGCAAGTGAATGAAAACTTTCCAAAGTAGCATGCCCCTGGGCTGCTATCCTGCCCACAGTTACCGGATGTGGCTGGGTGAAGAACTATGTCAAAAAGGGCAGGATGTGTGGCTCCATGTCCACTGATTTTCTACATAAACAAATTCAGGTACAATTAGGGAAGCCCAGGTTAAGGGAGATTGCTTCCTTCCCTTAGCATCCAGATTTGCTCCAGACCCCAGAAGGCAGACCCCAGACATACTCTCCTGCCTCCTTGGAGCTGCCAGGCTAGCTGTGTAACTTTCATACGGCTGGCCAGAAAGAGCTCCCCATCTTCCCAGCAGAGGTGAGCTCCCTGCAGAGTTCAACAGGGGGCACTCATGTGACTTCCCCCTGGAAAAGAGGGCAGCAGCCCCGCCTGCCACTTGGCTGATGGCTGGCTGCACAGTGTGGTCCCAAAGAGGGTAATACCAAGACCAATGCCGGTCAGCAGAGCAGACCCTTTCAGAGCTTCTAATGTGAAGTCTCTGCGTCTTTATTACATCATCATCATCACCTCCTCTCCTGCAGTTAGAGTGTGCACAAAGTGCTAAGCCCAGCACGAAGTACAGGCAAGGCCTAAGTTGCAGATTACATTGGTTCACACAGCAAACCAGCAGCCAGGTGTGCACCAGGCATGCGGGATTTCCCATCTTATCTGTTAACAGGAGCTGCTATCACTCTAGGCCACCTCTGAGCTAGAGACAGCTAGTGATGGATTCCAGTGAACCAACAGCTGGAAAACAGGGCGGAGCTGGGGTTTCTTCCCCTGGGCGTGCATGTGACAGATGGTAGATCTCACTGCACCCCCACTCTTTTCCTATAGAAGTTTCTATGGCTAATGAAGAGGGCTTGCAGTAAAACCAAACCTGATTTCCAAGCAACAAGGCTGTGGACCTGGGCCCAGAGCTGGAGCTGAAGCTGAAGCAAAAGTTTGGCCCATGTAGAAGAGCGGCCAATAGCTTCTCGAGGGAAGGGCGACTCTGCCAGTGGGACGTCAGGAGGTGAAAGTCCTCGTGTGCGGGGGAGCAGCCTGCGTGCCTCCACAGCTGGACCGGGCTGCTCACGAGCTCGTTTCTTCTGGTGAGCAGAGCTAATGTTATCTTGACTCCCCCCAGGAACTCAGTCACTTCTACTTTAAAACCTCTGGGCAAATGCTCAGGCAATGCAAAGTTTTGGTACTCAATCAAAAGCTGCATGTCGGGAGACCTGTTTCAATAGGGGAATGCTCTCTTTTCTAAGATGTCAACAGCACCTTCAAGGGAAGTCCTCACACAGCCACACGCACCGCGGCAGAGGGACGTGCTGAGTAAGTGTGACAGGTGGGGGCTTCGAGGGGCTTCTCTGCAGAAGTTCACACTCAGACAGAAGGAGAAAGAGGAGGTGGCGGTCTAGACTTGGAGTGGAAGTGTTTCCTTCAGCTTACCGCGAAAAACCATTAAATGCAGAGATTGGCATATCACGAGCTAGGATAAAATAAAGAAAAAGTAAAGCAAACTTTTTAAAACATGGAATGAATATGTACATCCCGGAAGAAAAAGAACACGTCAGTCAGCTCTGCGTAGGCCATAATATTCTGGACACTCGGGCACAAAGTCACCGATCTGGACATTTGTTGGAGATTCAGGGACTGAAGCTAATGAGAAGGATCATGAGCAACCTCCAGGTGACCTGTCCTCTCCGACGCCCACTCTCCCCCTGAAAGGGCGGCACTGACAGCACTTCAGCCCTTTGCTGTGGGTTCTGATGGGGAAGCCGTGGAAGATGATGCCCAGGAGAAGAGAATACATAGAGTTGGAGTCATGAAATCATGTGGTGTGGCCGGGAAACAGTGAGATCTTACAGGTGGCTACAGTTTACAGGTTACAGTGAGGAGTGGAAGGAAGTTAAAGCTGCATCTTGAATGAAAGCAGGTTCAAATCACACAGCGGTCTGAAAAGCTAAAGACTCAGATATCGTGAAGCTCCTGTGAATGGGGACTTGGACCTGACAAGGAGAAAGAAAAAGGAGAAAATACTAATGAAATGCTTTTAGCGGATAATAAAAAGGGCTTCACTTTCCAATTAGTTATGGGGCCGTGATGGGACAAGGGGTGTCAGAGTGGTCCCGCTTCTCTGGGGTGGCTATAGGGCAGATGGCGATGATGGTACAAACTAAACTGGAGACTCACACGTTGAGAAAGGTGGAAATGATGTGAACAGCTCCAGACCAGTGAAGTGTGAGAAAGGACCATTTGTTCCCCAAGATCCCTTTGTCCACAGCGTGGGCATGGGCAGTTGGCAGGGTGGGTGTTGGGGAGGGGAATAGGGATGAGACCATCTGGGAATCAACAATTTCAATCCCTTGTTATTTTCCTGCTTCTTCCCCCCAAAGGGAGCAGGAGGGGAAACGTGGAATTCCTGGTCTTCACAGTGGACAGGGCCACTATGTCGTGCAGGCAGGTCTCTCCTTCCCCTTCCGATCCGTGCAGCAGGCTTTCTGTTTGCCTCCTGCCCTTCCCTACATTCGAGCCTGTCTCTGGCTCCCGTCTCCTAGCAACCAGCCACCTGTCAAATGTATCTGAGCACGTGATCAGAGAGCCAAAGATGAACACAGGTGTCCAGCAGAGGCTGTATTAGCTTCCTGTGGCTGCTATGACAAATGGCCACAAACTACACAGCTTTAAACAACTACAGTTTATTCTCTCACAGTTCTGGAGGCCAGAAATCTGAAATTAGAATCACTGGGCTATCATCCAAGTGTCCTCGGGGCAGTCTCTGGTAGCTGCAATCCTCCCTGGTCTGGGGCCACGTCACTTCACTGTTCAAGGCTTTTCTGTGTTTTCTCTTCAAGTCACCTTCTTCCACTGTGTGTGGTCAAATCTTCCATCTTCCTCTTAATAAATAATACATGTGATTCCATTTAGGATCATCCCCTAGATAATCCAGGAGACTCTGCCCATCTCCAGATTCTTCACTACATCTGCAAAGACTTTTTTTTTTTTTTTTTTTTTTGTCCTACAAGCTGACGTTCACAGTGCTTGGGGATTAAGACACGGACATCTTTTGCACAGAGGCCCTACTCTGAGTACTGATTGAACTTGTGTCCTGTGTCCCTCAGCAAAGTTTCCCAGGAGCGCCGGGCACTTGCCTAGCCATTAATAGAACAATGGATCTATACTACATTGGTCAAAATCCCTGGTGGTGGGGAAGCTGCGGGGGTAGGAGTCATAAGCCTAGAACTCTTTCTCATTAATTTAAGATGCCTGTGGACCTCTTAGTAGAAAGATCTAGAACTCATCAATAATGACCAAAGGACAGGGGGTGAGCATTTTTCTTAGGGAACGTGTCTCATGAGACCCAAGGACCGAATTCCAACCTATGCTGGGAAAAGCACAGTGCCCCTGCCTTGACTGCCTCTTAACAAACAACGCACACTCTGGCTGGTCTGAGGAAGGGTAAACGTGCCTCAAACCTCCCTCACTGAGCTGCAGAAGGTTCTAGGTGTATGAGAAATGGTCATTGGCTGTGAGTGAAATTGGTCCTAAGTACTTTTAGATCACTGATACTTTTATGAGATTTACATACACATCTGGTAACTTAAAGACCACTTCTACCATTACGTGCAAAGTGCAAATGAGTTCAAACTTTCACTCAGCTAACCTAGAAATAAATGTCCTGGAGCAGAGCTCTTCTGTATTTGGAGGGCTACATTATTCCAGAAAAATCTTGCCCTAGTTAGGCTTTAAAAGAATCTTGACTACATTTACTATAAAGAACAATGTAATGGTTATTACAGAGACAAGTTGAACTTAAATTATGACAGGGTTTGGTTTTTTCTTTTTCTTTTTTCTTTTTTTTTTTTTTTTTTGAGTTTTGAGATAGCCAGGTGACAGACAAAGCCTGCTAGTTGTAATATTGTTGCTCATGACAATCGTATCACCGACTCTTTTAACTTATTTGTG
Organism: Perodicticus potto; assembly: GCA_963574655.1. Lineage (NCBI taxonomy): Eukaryota > Metazoa > Chordata > Mammalia > Primates > Lorisidae > Perodicticus > Perodicticus potto. The sequence continues at coordinate 25,938 of CAUYRH010077611.1, forward strand.
AAGTGTTTGTTTATCTCCTTGACTTTTGGGACTTCTGTGGCAGACATCTGAGTGTCTCTGTTTAGAAACAACAAGACAAATACTTGTCACATCATTTCTTCAGAAGTTTCCATCAAAGAAGACTGGTCGTCTACCAAGCCAGAGTTTCTGCTGTATTTTATCTCCATTTCTTGGACATCTAACCTCTAGAACCGTGAGAAAATAAATTTCTGTTGTTCAAGCCACCCATCCTGTGGCATTTTGTTATGGCCTGAGCTGCCTAGAACATCAGTGACAAAACTGAAGTTTATCAGCCAGCAACTTGTCTAAGTCACACATTGAGTAAGAGAAAGAGACAGGTTTCCCTCACCATGTGGCCAGTGCCAGACAGAAGTTCACCGGAGGCCAGGAAAACCCACGTCTTCACATACTGACTTCATGTTCACAATGGCAGCACCAGCCAGGGGCTGCTGGGAGACTTTGACCTCAACTGCCTGTGGTGAGGGGAGCTGCGCCATTACACCACATATTTTATTGAATAAGCTGATCTTGACCTGCTGCAGCTGGTGATGAGAACAGCAAACTGCTCTCCCAGCACAGGGTCCCCCGATTGAGAAAAGACCTACTGCCAGAGAAAGAAAGGCATGTGATGGAGATGGAACAGAGAAACAAAAGGCCAGCAGGCTCAGGGAGCAGGCTACAGCTGGCTCTGGGTCTCCAGGCTCCTTACATGGGAAAAAGGAAAAGGCCAGAGTGGTAAGGGAGAGATAAGGGGAGTTTTCCTACATGGTATGTTTGCAGCTTCACCTAAAATGGGGAGTAAATATGAGATTATCATTGACTTGACTGGGCAGCCCCCCTCCACCACCACTTCGGCCATCTCTACTCATTCCTTAAGCATCAGCTCAAAGGTTGCTTCTTCCCCTGGGACCTTCCTGTCCCTCTGAATTCCATCAGCTCCCCCCCATGTCAGTCCCCCTCCCAGCCTGTGGGCTTCTTCGGCCATGGGGTTTCCTCCACTAAACCTCAAGTTAAATCCCCAGTATCAATCAATTAAGAAATCTTGAATTGCTGTTTATTTTAAAAGAAATATTTAAATACTCAACTGCACAAGTAAAAATTACACACACAATGATACCCTTTTAACTAATTAGATAGGAATATAAACCAAATTATTGATATTGATTACTAGCAAATGGTGGTATCAGGGCAATTTTAAGATATTTTAATGTTTTCTAATTTTTCTGCAGTGCAGACTTAACACAATTTCTAGCATAATAAAAATGAAATGGGGGGTTCTAAGTTATTGTATTTAAAAAGCATCAGATGCTTATGAATGCTGGGCTATCTGTGTTGGATTTCAAGATAATCAGACATTTACGGACCTTAACGTAACACAGGTTACCAGCATTCCCAACTCTTCATGTCTGTTCCACTGAAGAAACGCACACTTCCTTTGGTGACAGTCAAGGACTCGGCATGCTAACGTGGGCCTCCACATGTGTGTGTCTCATTTTCTAGAACATCACCATAATGTCAACAAAGTTTGAATTGGTCCTTGAATCACTTTACCAAGTGGAAAGACTAAGACAAATGCCTCCCAGTTTCGAACTTTCTAAGAAGCCAACTTCCAAATGTGACAAGGCATTAAAAAGAGATCACTGTCTTCAGAAATGCCCACCCACTTTAGTCTTCATTAAACTTGCAAGATAAAACAAATGAGGGAGTTAAAAATGAAGGTAAAAGTTAGTCTAGCAAACAGAATAAAATAGATGGGGGAGGAAGAGACTTTTCATTAAAATCAAGAAAGGTAAAGAAGATGGGCCAATTAGGTGGTTTGGGGAGGGGATGGGTTTGAGCCAGGGCTTGCATCAGAGTCACCTGCACAGCTTATATCTGCCAGCACAAATACCTGGGTATACTACTAGATAAGCTCACATGTGCTAAAGCAGGATGCCCAGGGTGGATCCTGGCATATCGGTTTTTCTTCAATAAAGCTACATTTACAGAACTCAGTGGTGGGTGTTAGTAGTCCCCACTGCTCAGGTGGCTGAGCTGGGAGGATCCCTTGAGCTTAAGGGTTCAAGGCCAGACTGGCAACATAGAGAGACCCCATTGCTATAAAAAATAAACTGTCTTTATTCCTTTGATAATTCTAGAATATATTTTATCAAAAATCATTTCTCTTAAATAATGCTTTAAGAACTGTATTTCCTATAGACTTAGTTTCCACCCTCTTGACACATTCATTAATATCTCTGAGAAAGCATGAGCAGAAATTGGTCCACAGAATATGAATTTATGTTGTCAATCACCTCAAATCCCATTGAGAAGCAAATGGAGAGTAAATTATGTAATAAGCAAGAAGCAAATAATAAGTAATAAGCAAACAAATGCAGCAGGATATTAAAATGTACCTCCAAGGTACAACAGATGAGCTGTTCCAAACCAAAATGCCAGACCAAGAGGCAAAGCTCAATGGAGTAACCTCCAAAACTAAAACACACATAATACTTGTGAGGACCTCATCACCATGGGGGTGTCAGGGCTGGGTTTGGGGAGACAGGGAGGATGTGAAGAGAATTTCTTAGAGAAAGGGCGAAGGGGGCATGGGCAGGTACAGGGTAAATTCTGGATATTTCCAACATTCATTCTGGAGACCACTGGCTGGCTGCTTCCAGAGGGTTCTGAGGCAAGGTGGCTGTACTGGGGTTGGCTGCCTCCCAAGCACGAAGGGGAAGGAATGTCTGGGCACCCCAGGGGCCTGATTTGGCAAGTAGAGCTCATGTAATGGTAGAAACTCATGTGGAAATTCTTGAGGCATTTGCTCCACTTCAGCTTTTGAACCCTTACCTCTCCCTCTTCCCAGCGGGTGTCCCACACCTGGACAAGCTGGGAGAAAAGCTTGGGGGCTCCCTCCATTGGCACCCCCCACTGCTAACTGCTGGGCCAGGATATTTTCCTTGTTCTCTCTAAACATTTTGGACTTGTATGGGAGGCCTGCTGCCTCAATTATGTAAGTTGCAACCCTTCCCATGCCCCTTAGTGAGTGAGTGTGACATCATCACTGTGGGCCTTCAAAGAAAACTTTGGGTGGGTTCCATCTGCTCAGCAAAGGACTTACATCCATCTTCTGGCTGGGATGTCTAAGCAAAGTCTCCTTGGCTGAGAGAAGCTATGGGATTAGGGGCTCCTGGGGTCTTCAGAAAGTCAGTGATGTGCTGTGGTAATGGACATCACCTCCCTGAGAGATTACTCAGCAAGAAAAGCTCTGAATAAAAGCAACTTACTGGAGGAAAAAATTCAGCTTAACATATGGCCCAGGCCCATGACATGAGCCTTCAATAGGACCTGCTGAATGAGACTTCCCTTCCCTCCTGGTCACTCTCCTCTCCCTTCTCCATGTCCACATGGGCCACGCCCAATGTTTCGAAAACAAATGGGGATGGGGAATGGTAGAGCAGAGAATCTGTCCAAACCTCCTTCCCAAGAAGAACTGCCCTTCCCTCTGAGAACTGACATCTACCAATGGCTTGTGCATATCACACACACACGCGCACACACACACACGACACCGTGTTGTAATTGACAATTTACAGCTCGCTTTCCCACATGCTGCCTCCAGCTTTTCTAGCAGAATCAGTATCTATCAACGCAACACATATGCACACACGACACCTTGCATCGATTCATGCCTTATAAAACATTTCCCCATATGCTGTCTAGCATTTATAGCAGCCAAATTACATAGTAGACTTGCTTCAAAAATGCTAATCATTACACCCTCTAGTCTTTTTTGTAGATATCATTGATGAAAAACTTCTTCCCTTTCTGTATTTGTATAGACACATTTTTAGGACTAGAGTGAGGTAGTGAATATGGTTAGGTTTCATTTTGCAAGATGCCCATCAGCATTCCAGCCTGTCCAGATTCCCATAGTCAATCACTTCCCTGATTCCAGCTTCACAGCAGACATGAATTTGAATCACGGGGAGAGAGCAGAGTCCTGTGGTTAAGGGTCTGGACAATGGAATCAAAACAATGGGGTCCAAGTTTTGGCTCCAACTCTTTGTGATCTTGGGTATATTCTGGTTCTTTGCCTCCATTTCCTTGTATAACAATAGGTTCATTATATGACCTTTGTCTTGTGGGCATTAAATGAGATCATCTTTTAGAGTATTTAGCATGTGGCCTGGGACACAGCTCTTACTCATTGTCATTTATGTTTACTACTGTTGCCAGTGATAATTTAGGTGCCATTCTACCCAAAGTAGAATAATTCTTCCAGAGTATTTGCTAATAATATTGAATACAAGCACAGTGTACACCATGAGAAAACTGCCCCATGCAAATTTAGACTCGTTTATCAATCTACCAATCATTTAATATAAAAACCAATTTCCCTAATTTATTCTGAATATGACCCATGTTTTCATATTTGTCTAATCTACAAGCCTAGAAATGTATTCTTTTTAAATCTTTAAATAACTTTTTAATTATTTGGTTTTGATCATAAACTCATCATCAAATTAATAAAATCCTTTTCAAAAGCTGTTATACAAATTCGTTTCTTATAAAGACAATCTAAATGAAGCATTAGCCAGTTATAGATTATTTTGTCCAAAATGTCTTTGCTATTAATAAAACGTGAATATGTGAATAAATAGAGAAAGAATCCATTCTTCCTCCCAGCCTGTCACTAGTGTGAATAGGCACTTCACTGTACTCATCCTGCTTGGAAAGATGACTTACAAATACACGTCTAAAAACTGGAGATCAAAAATGAAATTTCAGAAATCATAGTGTATTGAATAAGTTTAAGCTGGCATAAAAACTGTCTGACAAAGAACGTGATCAGGAATTCCTCCTCCCTAAACATTAAGGAACACGGTCATAGTGCTCTCAGTCAGGTAACAACTACTAACCACATGAATCAGAAGAATAATGAAACTCAGATGGAGGCAAAAGCAGAATCGAGACAGGGGCTGACAAAGGAGCGGTGTCCATTCCCAGCGCCCGTGACAAAGCAGAGACAGCTGTCTCTGCAGCAGCTGCTGGCCATACCCACTCAGAAAGGCCAGCCGAGCTCTGGCCAGCTTCCACTAGGCATAGCATTGACCAGGAACAGCAGAACTGTGACTCTTAAGTTGAAGGACACGTGTCATCCCTTTATTTTGCAAGAATTTCTGATTTCTCGCTTTGTTCAACTTTGCACAGCTGATGTGAATAATAGTGTCTAGACTGAAGAACGCATGGACAATTGCAGCATAAAAGTACAGACTTAGCACTTGATGGCTCCTTCGCACGCGTGTTCACCATCGTTTTCTGCCACCGTTCCTCCCCAGCCCGGACGTCCTAACTGCTCCCCGCTGGTGCTCGCTCCAGAGCGCCGCCCCTCGCCGGTGTCTCCCTTCACTTGCTGCGGCTCTGGGAATCGATGCCTTACAGTGTCCTTGACTGTCCCAAATGATGTGTCATCGGCTTCCTACCAGGACTCTGATACATTTTCCCTTCATTTTTTTACTTAAGAAAATATAGAATAAAGAAAGACAAATAAAAATAACTGTAAGGACTCTGCGCTGGGAGCCTCAATGTGCATGTACTCAACGTAATGACTATAATCACTGCAAGGAGTGCCGAGCACGAGGTTGCTGAGTTATTCTGCTTAAACTGCCACATGGAAAAGTGTGTATTTGATAATAATAGGTAGTATTCTTTCATGGTCAAATGTTCCAGAAATTTGAGGCAGGCGATTTAAATCAGGTAATTATATCGCATTCAAGAATAAGAGATATAAAACTTAAAATTTTTCATCACTATACTATAAAAAATGGATGAGAAGGAAGGAATTACAGGGACCCCCAAAGTGAATCTGTGCCTGGATAAAGGCTGTTCAGTCAACTTAATAGCAATAGACCAATTACTCAGGCCCAGCAGTGGCCCGTGGGAGCCTGAGATGGTAACAGTAAGGGAAACTGACACTGGGAGAGAGATCTGAGGGACCTCGCTACATTATCTGTGTGACTGTTCCAAAAATCTAAAATTATTCCAAATTTTGAGTTTATTCACACAAAAAAAATTAAGCCTAAGGAAGCTCGGTACCTGTAGCACAGTGGTTACAGCGCCAGCCACATAACACTGAGGCTGGAGGGTTCAAACCTGGCCCCGGCCAGCTGAACAACATGCCAGAAAGACTGGTGCCCCATCAGCAACAGAAAAAAATAGCCGGGCATTGTGACAGGCGCCTGTGGTCCCAGCTACCTGGGAGGGTGAGGCAAGGGAATCACTTAGGCCCAAGCGTTTGAGGTTGCTGTGAGCTGTGACGCCACAGCACTCTACCGAGGGTGACATGGTGAGAGTCTGTCGCAAAGAGGAAAAAAAAATTAAGCCTAAGGAAATACAAACTGTCTATTTTAACAATTTTCATTGTAAATCACTTGATCTATACTCACATACCAATATCTAAGGGAACAGAATATGCTGAACAAAATTTAATTTTTAAAAGAGTCATTCTTTATAAATCAAGCTTTTTCTTACCTGCCTTATTTCTTGGTTATTTTTTAGGTTTTTGACAACAAACATGTTTTACTCTTACAAGAAAACAATGATATAATATTATCATATTGTATATGACATAATATCTAACTATATGTTGTACGTTTAATATATTCTAATACTTAATATTTTACACCTCAATGTAATATTTTAGGATAAAACTCCATTTCCATTTTAGTCAAAAAATAATGGGAAAAAGTTTCTTGTGGATAAATGAGTGTCCATCACTGGGCACGTACCTCCAACACAGCCTGTCCTTTCAACCTCTGAAGGAATAAAAAGCACCACCAATTGCCAGAAAGTCCCTTCTGAAGCCTGTGGCTCCAGCATTTTCCACCTCAGAGGCCGCAGCTTGGAGGACACGCCGCTCCGACGCTACAGGGAATCCAGTCTCCCTTTTCTCCCACACCGCTTGGTCTGCAGCTCTTGTGAGCATCGAGAGGATTTTCTCTGCGGTTTCTCCATCCTGCTTCCAGTCACTTATACAAAAGCTGCTCAACAGGAAAAGTAGCTCCTCATGCCAGAAAGACTGGTGCCGCATCAGCTGGCAGCACCGGGAAATTTGGAATAAAGAAGAAACACATTGCTTGGCTACAATAAAAGTGAGCTGACAGTGAGGAGTGTGAAAGCAGGGGCCCTACTGTCCTAAGGGCTGCACAAATGGTCCCACCACCCCAGCCACCCTCTGAAGCCGGTACTGCTGTCACGATCGTCCTCATCTTACAAATGAAGAAACTGAGGCACAGAAAGATTGTCAGATAGTAAAGTGAGATGCAGGCATTTGAACAGAGACATCCTTGCCCTGAGACAGAAGCTCCAAACTCTGGGCTGGAAAGGCCACTTCCAATCCTAGAGAGTAAGTTATGAATCGCAAAGAAACATTTTTATCTATTAAAGATATCACGTGACCATCTTATTTACATTTTTCTAAAGGAAAAGCACATCCTCAGTCCCAAATGTAGCTGCGTACACTGAACTGTCTAATGTGATTGAATTTAAACGTATGTATACATGCAAAGCTGGAGACATCACACTTTCTAATTTCAAAATACATCAAGAAAGCTTCAGGATTTCTACATTGTGACACAAGCATAGAAACAGACATGTGGACCAAAAAAGAGCAACAAAAGGAAAATGATGCAAGTGGGACTAAATGAAAATGAGGCTTCTGCACAGCTAAGAAGAAATAAACAGAGGAAAAATGCAACCTGCAGAATGGGAGAAAATATTTGGAGACCATATGTGATAAGCGATTAGTATGCAAAATGATAAAAATCTACTACAACTCAGTAGCAGCACAGCCCAAATAACCTGATTTTGTAATGGCAAAGGATTTGAATAGATATTCATGCAAAGAAGACATACCAATGGTTAATAGGTATATGAAAAGCTCAATATCATTAATTATTAGGGGAAAGCAAGTGAAAATTACCACAGGATATTATCTGTGTATGCTCAAAATAATCAAATTATAAAAAGTGTTGACGAAGACGCAGAGAAAATGAAACTGCTATTACAAAAGAAAAAGTCCTCTGATTATTTTATAATACGGTTTTCTCACCATAATCGATAGTGGCTCCCTTTCCTCCTGACTCCCCTTCTGCATGGCTCTGATGACAGTGTCTGACCCTTGTCATTACAACTCATTTTCTAGGCAATCTGTCATGTGCCTGGCTCACCACCCCATCATCAGAAAGCCAGCAGGCCTGTCTAGTGTTTAATCTTGTGCAAGAGGGCAATTGGTTTATGATCCATAACAAAATTGCTTAGCTCATTCTTATGATCAGTTGAACGATGACAATGTTCTTCTCTCTGTTTTAAAAGGGAATTGCTTCCCTTGGCATCTCCATGTGAAATCGATTTCAGCCAAAGTGGTCTACTTCCCGACTCCTGAACTTGGGGTTTTCCTGTGGCCCCTCGCTCTCCTCTGCCTGCCATTATCCTCCCCCCTGGGGCTGTCTTGGCCCTGAGTTACATATTTGAATTCCTATGGCGATTACCAGTTTTATGTCTTCTGGCGTTGTCCGGAACACTTATTAAAATTTTGCGCTCATGTAACTTTTTCTGTGTTGCTGTGCTGAAATCTACTCTCAGACTGTAATCTGCTTAAGGCAGGGCCTGGAGCCTACATCCCCTCGCATTTCTGGAAGTGCCCAGCATACCACTTGTCCTTAGAGGAGAGCCATAGATTTGTTCACACACGGATTGGCTTTAGATTTCGGGCTCGTCCCTGGTGCACCCCAAGGTTCAGGATGGAGCAATAAGGCAGCTGGGGCCTCCACACCATGCACCCACTTGTCAGCAAAGCCTTGCAGCTCTACCAGTAAAACATAAAACGTACCATACTCAGGATCCAACCACAGCTACCACCGCCCCCCTCCCCTGCCCCGGATTAAGGCAGCAGCCTCCTCAGGTCACCACAGGGTCTTCCTAGACAGGGTCCGGCCTAGCCCCTGGCTCTCCTGCTTGTAGCCCTGCAGAAGATTCTTTACAGAGCAGCCTGAGGGCTTCTTTATTTTTTTAGCAGCTTCATGTACCATACACTTCGCCTTTTTTAAGTGTGCAATTCAATGATTTTCTAATGCATTTGCAGAGTCGTGCAACCATCACCACAATTTTTGAACATCTTCAGTACCCTCGAAAGAGCCCCCACACCCTTTAGTCCCCGCCCCTCATTCCCACTTCCTCAATCTGCTATTTGTCTCTACAGATTTGCCTGCTCTAGACATTTCATGGAAACAGAATCGCACTGTACATAGTCCGTGTTATGTCCTCAAGATTCATTCCCATCGTAGCAATAGCTCCTCATTTCTTTTTATTGGCAGTTAATATTCCAAGGTGTAGGTATACCACATTGCATGCATCCATTCATCTGTTGGCAGGATACTGGTGTTTGTACCTTTTGGATCGTCTAAAAATGCTGCTAGGAACATCTGTGCACAAGTTTCCACGTAGGCATATATTTTCACTCCGTTTGAATATATCTAGAAGTGGAATCACTGGGTCATATGTTAATTCTATGTTTAACCTTTTGAAAAACTTCTAGAATTTTTTCTAAATCAGCTGCACCATTTTGCATTCCCACTAGAAATCTACAAGAGTCCCACTTCCTCACATCCTTGCTGACACTTGTTACTATCAGGGAGAGTATGAAGTGGTATCCGTTTGTATCCCCACCCCCCCACAGCTAATGATACTGAATATCTTTTCAAGCTCAACGTCACCAGCCATTAGGGAAACGTAATGTGGGTTGACCACTTGTAGATCTTTGAAGAAACGTTGATTCAGATCCTTTGCTCATTTTTAATCAGGTTATTTATTTTCTTCTTATGGATTTGTAAAAGTTCTTTATGTATTTTACTTCTAAGTTTCTTATCAGAAATACAATTTGTGATGTTTTCCACCACTCTACCTTTTTTTTTTAAAGGACAGAGTCTCACTTTGTCACCCTCAGTAGAGTGCTGTGACATCACAGCTCACAGCAACCTCTAGCTCTTGGACTTAGGTGATTCTCTTGCCTCAGCCTCCCGAGTAGCTGGGACACAGGTGCCCACCACAACGCCTGGCTATTTTGTTGTTGTTGCAGTTTGGTTGCGGCCGGGTTTGAACCTGCCACCCTCGGTATATGGGGCTGGCACCCTACTCACTGACCACAGGCACCGCCTCCACCACTCTATCTTTTAATAGTCTCTATAAATGTGTCTATCCACTCTTCACTGGAAATGCTGATAGGAGAACTTTGGTTTCCCAAGTCCCCTGTGATCTACCTCCTGCCACATTATTGATCCGACTGTGCCTCTTCCTGTGCCTAGTTCACACGCTCCATGTCACCACAGGGTCCTCCTGGACAGGCGCCCTGCCTTGGCCTGTGCATCTGGCCTTCCCTCCTCTCCCAGGTATGCACAGGGCTGCTTCACTCCTCTAGGCCTTCCCTGACCTCCCGTCCACCACGCAGGGCAGCCCGTCTTGGCCGGCTGTTCTCTGTAGTACGCATCAACAGCGAGCGTCTGCATGCCGCACTTCTATTTGTCTGTTCACTTTCTGTCTCCCCTACTAAGCGCCCGAGAGCTGGAGCTTTACGTTTTGTTCATTGCTACGTCTTCACCAACTACAGTGGGCTCACAGGATTTGAAGTAATTATTATGCTCCTGAAAACATGCCAGGAAATGGAAGTCCCAACATGCAAAACGTATCTTACATTAAATGAAGAAACACATTCCCTAAAGGGAATATGCACATTTTATTACACATGCGAGGTCGGACACTTAGTTTCACAAACTCATCCTAGGAAAAATGCCCCATACTTCATGGCTGAATATCACTGCGCTCGCCTTCAAGGTACTCCGCTTGGGAAGCCGTGCACCAACACGAGAGCCTAGCTCACCCTTCAAAGCCATTTTGGAACACTCTTTCTGGAATGGCCCTCAGAGTTCTTATCATATGTTGTCTGACAATTAAGTTTGTGAACTCAGTCCTAGAAAAAGTGTCACATGCCTCGTTGACCGTATCACCATGATCACCAGATGGCCAAGGGGAGCACCTGCAGGTGACTGCAGTGATGTTCAGCAATGAGGTCTGTAGCACTTTTTCTAGAACGAGTTCATGAACTTAATTGTCAGACCTCATACTTAGAAAAAAACAGGTTCTCCCAGACATGTCTATAGTTCTTCCTAGAGACTTTTGACTTTATTTTCAATAGCTTGGAACTGAGGCATGCAAAAGAGCAATTCTAATTGTCCCAGGAGAGCAGGGAAGAAGAAAATGAGCCCACGAGAGAGAAAAAGGGACGCTGGTGCCCTCACGCCGCGGCAGGGAAGGACGGGGCCGCACTGCTGGCCACGTCAACAAAGCAACAGTGGAGCAAACGGAAGCGGCTTTCTTCCTCATGGTTCAGAAGCACCTCTGTGTGTCTGCTTTCTAAATTGAGGTGCTGTTCTGCTTTCCATCATTTGGAAACCAAACCAATAAAGCAATTTTATCCTCTCAATTTACTTACATTGCCTGCTGCCATTATTTATAATGAACCCAGCAACTGGGTTAATTCTGTAATTTTATGGTGGGTTGACAGCTGCAGTCTTATGACTAGGACACTAGCCACTTCCCTCCACTGCGTATAAACACCCAGCAACCTGCCCGTGAGCCCATCTCTCTTCTCACCATTCCCTGTCTATCTTGATTTTATTTACCCAGATTCTCTACAACCAACCGTCATGTCGTTTCCCCCACCTCCCCTCTTCCAAGATCACTGAGAACTCCCCTGAGTCACCTCCACTGCTGTCACAGGGTCCAAGATGTCATCACTTCTTGCTAGATTATTGCAGCCACCTGCCAACTGGTATCCCCACTTCTCCCCCTGACATGAGTACCAGTCAGAGAGTAACTCTGCTCCCCAAGAAGCAGCCAGAAAGGTCCGTGTAGAGTCAGACGGTATCACTCCACTGCACCAGACTCGTCTTTATCCACAGCAAAGGCCATGGAAGCTTCACCTCTCACCCTCCCACCACTCACACGGCTCCAGCAACAGCACCACTAGAAGGGTTGTCCCCAAAGCTCACGGGGCACACACACGCCCACCTCGGGGCTGTCGCACCTGCTGGTTCTCCATCTAGAGCATGCTTTCCCAGACGTCTGCCTGACTCTCGCACTGCCTTCAGGTCCTCACTCCAGTTACAGCTTTCCCGAGGAGGCTTTCCCTGCACGCCGTGTTTAAAATTGCAATGTCTTCGCCAGGCCCAACACCCCTATGAAACATTCTACTTGTGCTGCTGATGGAATGTCCCCCTCCACTGTTCCAAAAGTTAAATGAGGGCTGGGCTTTCTATCTCATCTTGTCACTACTGTTCCCTGGTGCCTGACCCCCAGTAGATGCTCAATATTTGTCTAACATATGAATTGAGTGGACAACGGCACACTGACCGCCTCCAGGGTGACACTCACAATGGCCCCTGAGCAGCTTTCCCAGCACCGCAGAAGACAACACGTTTTCATTTCTCCTGGGTTCGCACGCCTGGGTTAACCTGTGCTTAACCTTTTGAGGACTTGTAGACAATCTTCCAAAGCAGCTTCACCACCCCACATTCCCACCAGCAACCTCTGAGGCTCCCGATTTATCTACATCTCGGCCAACACTTGTTTCCATCTGTCTCTTCTATTCCGGCCATCCTGGTGGGTGGGGAGCAGAACCTTATTGTGCTTTAGATTTATTTGCATTTCACTCTGGACAGACATCTACTGGGTAGACATAGCAGGGACCCAGGGACACAAAGGTAACAGCCATGGGGAGCCTGGGCTCACCTCCCACAGACCCCGAGCCAGACGGAAGTCTGAGCAAGGGAAGACCGTGGTCCCTGTCCCTGGCAGGAGCAGGAAACACCAGTGCAGAAATGAAGGGACCCCGCTGGGAGACAAGCGCACACCTGTGTTCCTTTGGGCTCCACCTCTGGCAGTTGAGTGGGTTTAAAGCACAGGTTTGTTTACGGGTCTCTCAGGGAACAACTCTCATGTGAATGGCAGGGATAGCTAGTTTTATGGGGGATATCAGTCTTACAAAGATTTTGAAAACCTGTGAATCCAGCTTATCAGCTGCATTTTCGCCTCACCAGTCTTGTCATCTTTTACAGATTCTTTTAGCCAGAGTCGAGGAAGCTGAGCTGGACTTCAAAATCAAGATGATGAGGGACTGAGTTAATAGTCCTATTGTGGCCAGAGCTGACGGCAGCCCTTCCCTGGCTCTGTAGTTGCTCACTATTGAAAAGAGCCACAAAAGATTCTCTGCAACACTCTCATTTAAAGAAAAGCTCCCTCACCTGACGTGCATGACGCAATGTTGCATTTCAAAACTATTAAGAAATGAGTACAACTGTGATGGACGTGTTACTTAGTTCAATGTAAGCATTTCACATTGTATATTGAGCCGTACCCTGAACCCCATAAATGCATCAATGTACAAAGTTATGATTTAGCAAAAAAACAATTTAAAAAATAAATAAATATATAAATAAATAAAGCTCCCTTTTGCCTTCCTGGCTGAGAGGCAACACTCACATCCTTTTGCTTGATTGATGGCAGACTTCAGCAAAGGACCCTCCAGCCAAGATGCCAAGCTGACCATCCCAAGATGGTGCTGTCCAGCAGACTTACAAGGGGAGGCCCCAAATGGATCCCTGCCACTACCCAGGCAGCAGCGGACCCCACACCTGTGGCCCGTCTTCCCCTCAGGCTCCCTGCCACCCTCTGAGAGATAATAAACGCCAAGAAAGGGGAGTGAAGTGTGGGGGTGAGCCCGAGCCGTACGGCCTTGGTGCACTTGTCCTGAAGGTCGGTGCAACCTGCCAGGGCTCTGTGAGCCAGACCAGAGTGAGCGCAGTCCTGGGTCCCCCAAATCTGGAAGGCTTTCCCTTTATTTTTACAAACCATCGCACCCACCGTATTGTTACTTCATTGTGCCTAGACCCATGTCTTATCTCCACAATCAGCTGGAACACTCTTTAGGGACAGAAACCCCATCTTATCATTCTCTGTTTTGTCCCTTGCATGGCCCCAAACCCAGCAGCAACTGGTGGGGCCCAACTGACCCTTGACCCACCAGCGTTGCCTCCCTAGCTTTGCGCACCATGACGTGTGGTGAAAATGTGCGGGAGTATTTGTAGGTTAAGAAAATGAAACATAAAACAAATGGGAAGCTGAGACAATGGGATCCCTGTTTGGGTGAGCTGTGGCCTGATTTCCACTCAGCTTGGGGCCCTGAGCTGGTGTTTTCCAGACACCCCTGAGCAGGCCGCTCCATAAGGTGAGGCCGCATCTTCTTGCCTTTAAAAACACAAGTCTGAGATCCACAGAGTCAAGGGACTGGTCTAAGGTTGTAGGCAATTCAGCTGTGAGGTTGACACAGACCTTCAGCCTCCTCTTTCAGGCTTTGCTCCTGAGACAAACTCGTTTATAAAGATTTTTTCTAAAATGATCCTTTATCCCTTTAAAATTCTTCCTTGGTCTTCAAAGCTATCTCTGTTTACACGAATACCCCTTCCCGTTAGTCTTCAGTCTGCTCACCAGGACCATGGAGTGGACTCAATAAACACAGTACACACGCCAGACCCGCTGGGGACCTGGACGGAGCAGGGTCCTGTGTGAACTCACAAATGACTCATGACAGGTGAGCAGGGCGCCCCGTACACCTGTGACAACGGTGGTTCCTTGGCAAATCACGGGGAGCAGCTGGCCCTAAGATGCGTTTTCCCCTTCAGTAGCCTTCCAATGTGTTCTCCTTCCCTGGTTGGACATTTTCCCCTCACTTCCTGGATTCTATTTCTTGGGATATTAAATCATCCTCGGGTCTTTGAATTGACTGCCAGCCTGATCGTGAACATTGTCAATTTCTCCGCCACATCAAAGACCACGATCCTTCCTTGGCAAGCGGACATGGGCGTCTGCCAGGAAAGGGAAGAGAACGGAAGACACAATCCCCGCTTTATTTACATACTTGCAGTTCCAAAGCCAATACAAAAGTATTTAAGAGAAAGATGAAAATGACATGTGCATGTTTTGAAAATAACAACCGAGTTGGAAGCCTGACTCTGGGTTTCAGTTGCCTGCCCTTCCCGCCTTGGTCATTGTTACAAGCCCATTTCTGTTTCGTAAACAAGAGGAGAGACTCAGCCTGGGATGTCGCCCTTGGTCCCTCGAGATTCTGTCCCCATTCTCAGAGACCGGGGTCAGACCGGGCATCTCTGGGCCCCTCGGTACCAGTAGGCTCTGATTAGTGGGTCCGTCTTCGGGGCCAAGAGGAAGGTCACCTGGTACAACCTTCAGTCCCTTCTAGGCAGGCTCAAGGAATCCTGTCGTGGTTCCAAACACTCCCAAATCCGCACAAGGAAACCCTGCAGATGAAGGGACCCAGGCGCTGGAGTTCCATTTACCTGCGCCTCTCTGTCCTCTCAGCACCTGTCCAAGAACCCCTTTCAGCCACGTGAGCTACTCAGCTGGAGAACTGTGATAAACTACATTTTCTTTATTTCTCTTCTTTCCAGGGAGGTTCGCCTCTAGTGCTGTGCCCCTTGTAGACCTGAGCTGCCTGCACCCTGCACCACTTCCCGCGGCCCTGCTCAGGCTGTAGCCTCACCTGGCTGGTTTATATCCTTCGGAGGCTGTGCAGACGCTGCCAACTCCAGCAGCATCAGGAAAGCCAGAAAGGGATGACAACAACCTCGTAGCTGTGAGCCTGTAGCTTGCAGCCATTAAAACAAAGGCTGGAGTTAGGAACACCATAAATCACCCTCCCTTCACCATCGCTCTTCAGTGGAACAGAAACGTGTTTCCAGAACTGGTGTCACTTCATGCAGAAGAACTTCTTTCATCCTTCCAGATTAACTTAATGTGAAAGTTGAGACTATTTATTTACTTATCCCCCCAAGGTTTTTATTTTTAAGTATAGATCTGCAGGAAGTTGTAAAGATAGTACAGATTCTGTTTGTCACCAGGTTTTCCCAACAGTTTCATTTATGTAACCGTACTACCATATCAAAACCAGGACATTGCCAGTGGTACAAATTCTGTGTGTCATATGCAATTGTCCCACCAACACACAGGCCCCCTCCACCACTCCCTTATACCATGTCCCCTATACTCCCGCCATCCGCCCTCACCCTGGCAAATACTACCCTATTCTCCATCTCTGCAATTTTCTCACTTTAGGAATGTTCCATAAACGAAATCATCCAGCATATGACCTGTTGAGATTGGCTTTTCCCTCTCAGCATAACAATACTAAGACCCATCCGAGTTGTTACATGTGTCACTGTCTCATGCCATTTAATTGCCACCGCGTATCCCACAGTATGGATTTGCTACATTTGCTTAACCATTCATCCACTCAGGGACATTTTCATTGTTTCCAGTTGGGGGCTTTTATGAATAAAATTCAAATGAAAATTCTTGTGTAGGCTTTTGCGTGGACATGACTTCATTTCACTAGGGTAAATGCCCAGGTATACTATTGCTGGGTTGTACAATAAATGTACATTCAATTTGCAAGGAACCTGCCACATTTTCCAAGGGGGCTGGGCTGTTTTACATTTCTCCCAGTGATGGCTGAGAGATCCAGTTTCCCCTCATCCTTGCCAGCATTTGGTATTGTCACCATTTTTAATTTTAGTTCTTTTTATAGGTATTTACTGATATTTAGTCACAGTTTTAATTTGCATTCTCTGATTACTAATGGTATTAAACATTTTGTCCCATGCTGATTTGCCATCTGTATAGTCTCTTTGCTAAAATTTCCCTTTATGCTTTTTGCCTATTTTTGGATTGGGACTGTTTGTTTTAACTGTTACATTTTGAGAGTTCTTTGCATATTCTTAATATGGGTCCTTTGTCAGATGTGTGTTTTGCAAATATTTTTCTCCCAGACTGCAGCTTGTCTTTTTATCCGTTTAACAAGACCTTTCACAGAGCAAATATTTTGAATTTTAATGAAGTTCAATTTGTATGCCGATCATTTTATTCATTGTGTTTTTGATATCATATCTAACCTGAGGTCGTGATGGTTTTCTACTCTGTTATCCTGAAAAAGTTTGTTTTTGTTTTTTTTGTAGAGACAGAGTCTCACTCTATCACCCTCAGTAGAGTGCTGTGGAGTCACAGCTCACAGCAACCTCCAGCTCCTGGGCTTAGGCGATTCTCTTGCCTCAGCCTCCTGAGTAGCTGGGACTACAGGCACCCGCCACAACGTCCAGCTATTTTTTGATGCAGTTTGGCCGGGGCCGGCTTTGAACCCGCCATCCGCAGTATGTGGGGCCGGCGCCCTACTTGCTGAGCCACAGGTGCTGCCCCTGAAAAAGTTTTAGTGTATTATCTTTTGCCTTTAAATCTCTGGTCCATTTTGAGTTAATTTTTGCATAAGCTGTTTTAGTTGCAGTTCATTTTCTTTGGCCTACAGATATCCAGTTGCTCTGGCACTATATATAGAAAAAAACATCCTTTTTCCTTTGAATCGCACCTGTATCAAAAGTTTCAAATTTTGCCTTCTCTGGAGCATGAGCCCAAATTCAGATGCAGCAAGGCCTTCAGTACTGTGGTCTCAAACACCCCACCCTGTGAGAAGCCACGCGGGGCATAGTGGCTGTCTTGTCCATGCTCTTGTGGACGCTGTGTGTGTCGTGGAGAGACCCTAACATCAAGAATGAGTTGTTATCAAAGTTGATTCAACAGGCAAATCACAGGCAGGCAGAGCAGATAGCATGACAGCACATAGACTGGGGCAGATTCTTACCAAGATGCACTGGGCGAGATGCAAGCGTCCCACCAGGCTGTCAAAATGCCAACTGGGGAACACATGGTAGGTTCAGAAGAACAGCTGGTGCATTGCTGTGCCAGTCCTGGGGATGCGGCTTAAACCCAATACTGCTACACTAACCTGGTCTGGAGAAGACAGAACTGGGACTTACAGATGGCTCTTGCCAGAAGATCTCTCCAGAGAAGCATCAGAGCAGGCAGCTCGGCCCTTGTTCTACATAATGTATGAACTGAAGTTGGGCACACGAGCAGGGTGCAGTTTATTTGGCTGAAATGCAGGACCCCGGATTTTTTGTGTGCTGAGACGTGAGCTCCATAATACAAAGGTCTCTCAGGAAATCATTCCTTCACCTAAAACCAAGCATGACTCCTTGCCCTGGGCTGAATGCCTCTCCTCTGAACACATTCCCTGCTCTGGACTTAGGACACAGCATCCCTGCAGAGGGGCAGGGTTGGCCATACCGACAGTCTCCAGATTTTGTCTGAGGGCTGTGAGGGGATGTGAAGCAGACAGTGTTCCTGGGCATCTCTGGAGTCCACAGCGGTGTCTGCTCCATGGAAACCACTGCCAGCCCCTTGCTCAGAACAAGAGTGAGTATCTATCTAAAAGTGTCCCTTCGTGGTACTTTGATGTGGCAGAAAAATTAACAATGTTCATGCTAACAGTCTAGGAGGCTGTGTTCTTTTGGGGAATTCCAGCAGCGAATCCATTCTGGGGCTTTTCCAGCTTCTAGAGACCTCTGTGCTCCTGAGCACAGGGCCCCTTCCTCCAACTGTTTGAAAGCAGCACCTTGCGACCTCCTTTGCTCTATCTGTGCATCTTTTCTGGCCCTGACCCTCCTTCCTCCATTTATTAGGATCCTTGTGTTTACAATGGGTGGACCCCAGTGATCTTCCCCAAATCTCTCCATTTCAAGATCCTTAATTTAATCACATCTGCATCGTCTGCCTGGCCATGGAAAGTAACATGTTCACAAGTTCCAGGGATTAGGACGTGGACATCGTTGGGGGATTGTTACACAGCCCATCACAGATCCTAATAAAAACTGGCAGTGGTTTTTTAATAAATACCTAGATGAAAGAACAGATGAGTGTCTGAAATTAGATAATCAAGTAGCAATTATCAGGAGAGTTCTGACTAAAACCAGAAACATGTCTTTTCGGGGCAAATGTTCATGTCTTCATTTATGTTTAACGGGAGAGCAGGAATTATTATTTTTCTTTTATCAATAGAATAAGGCATGTAAAGGTACACATGTGACACTGAAGAAATTTCTAAAATCAATTGCTTTCCTATGTATAATTAACAAACAATTAAAAACATAATTGAGACATATTTCAATCATCATTGCACAAAAACTTAAAATATCAATTAATAAGAAATCCATTAACACAGATTAAGGAAATGTATGGAAGTCGTAAGAGGAAAACTTTAGAACCTTATGGAAAAACATAAACAGACTTAAGTCACTACATAGTTTCTGGATAGAAAGACTCCATATGGCAAATTATCTTTCAAATTAATTAAATGTTCAATGCACTAGAATTTTAAAATGAAACTTGAAAACTGGTTATCAACTTCATCTAGACTTAATTACAAAATTTTTGGAAAAATAATTTTAGTGTAGAATAGTTCTGACATTCTATCAGTTATTTGAGAATACTTATAAAGTTATGATAATTTCACAAATAATGGTGGCTAAAGAGGCAGCAGAGAGAAAAACGGAACAAAATAGACATCCTTGAATAGTCCTAAATATAGAAATAACTCAAGGCCAGCCACAGTGGCTCATACCTGTAATCCCAGCACATTGCGGGGACTGAGGTGGGCGGATCGCCTGAGCTCACAAGTCTGAGACCAGCCTGAACTAGAGTGAGACCCCATCTCTTAAAAAAAATAAATAACCAGGCATTGTGATGGGAGCCTATAGTCCCAGCTACTTGGGAGGCTGAGGCAAGAGAATCTCTTGAGCCCAAGAGTTAGAGGTGGCTATGAGTTACGATGCCAGGGCACTCTACCAGGGGCAACAAAGTGAGACTCTGCTAAAAAAAAAAAAAAAATTCAGTATATTGTGTGAGATGGTATGACAATTATGGCAAACAGAAAAATAATTATTTGATGAAGTAATTTATAATAACTGGTTAAATATTTAGAGAAAAATATTAGAGTCCCACCTTCATACTATCTTCCAAAGCAAATTCCTGGTGGATTTTTTAAAATGTCAATAAATAAAAAGCCTGGAAAACATGTATTTGATCTTGAAATGAAAAAGCAAACTTGTGTGAGCATGAAAAATGATGAGAGAAGTCACAAATGGAAAAAAAGTCATAAAAATTTGAAATATCCATGTCAAAAAAATGAACAAAATGTTAAAAAACAAAAAGAGACAAGATATGCAGCAGAAATATTACAGATAAAATGTTAATACTCTGAATGCAAAAAGTGGTTATAACCCAATGAAGATGGACAAGAACAGAATGGCAAAAGAGAAAACATAAATGGCTAATTAGCATAAAATGTTCAGCCTCATTCACATTGAAATATGATTTTTTATCTATCAAATTAAAATTTCTTTCGATAATAATTCCCATTGTTGAAGAAGTTGCATGAAATAAATAAACACTCTTTTTTATGACAGGGCCTCCTTTTCTGGAAGCCAAAACAAATGCATTGAACTAATGGAATTACTTCAAAAAAGAAATTTTTATAATAACGCTTTTGGAAAAATCATAGTTTTATAATCAACAGAGGACATTTTCCTGTGGTGTGGGTATGTAGCAATGCCACCCACAATTGGGCATGACAAGATGGGCTCATCTTAGGATAAAAATAGTATGAACCTTAACAGCATTTCTTAGGTGATTACATGATTTTGTGGATAATAGCACCAATACCCACCGTTTTGATTTTAGTTACCAAAATTCTGGAAATGTCAGTTAATTTGGGACAGGTCAGACCCCAGGTATTCTGGAAAAATGGTCTTCTATTCCATGTATAAACTTTCACCCTAATAAACTTTCAAAATTGATTAGAAAAATTTAAACCTCAGAGTCAACTCTCATCACTGGATTATCCCCTAAAGACTTTGTTAGCAGGTGTGTACAGCAGTGATAGTCATGGTCATCAAATCAACTTTTGGTTTATAATTGTTTACTAGATTCAGTTCAATTATGAGTGCCTTAGGAACATCATTAACTCCAACATATCTGATAAATTCAAAATAACAGACAGAGTTGAAAATGTTAGAATATAGATTATTACAAATGAATAGAACCAATTAAAACAGAAAAAGAGAAAATAACAAATTTTACTTGGATGGTATCATAGACAGAATTGTCAAATGGGCCTCCCAAAGACATCCTACCCTATACTGCCTAGAACTTGTAAATATGGTGAGATAGCATTCCCTTGACCATGCTATTGTTATGCCCCAACTCCATCTTGCTAAGGGCTTTCAACACTCTCCCTCAAGACAGGAAGCTCAACTGAAAGAGTTTAGTAATAACTGCAAAACTCCAGCTTCCCCTTGTAAGGACTCCCCTTACCAGGTATTGGCTCTTGTCAAATTCAGGTTGCATTAAGGACTCCCCCTCCCCTACCGAAAGCCCCTTATAAAAGGTTTCCATCCCTGCTTCTAGCAGTCAAGAGACTTGGCGGCATGAGCCCACTCTCAGCCCAGCCGATCAATAAAGGACCCTTGCTTAATTTGGACTCAGTGTGCTGGTGTTTCTGTACTCCACTTGCTTCAGGTATAATACTATGTTACATGGTACATAAGCTTAAAACTGGAAGATTATCTTGGGTTATCCAAGAACCCAGTGTAATCTTACAAGCCCTTTGAAGCAGAGAGCTTTCTCCAGTTAGCAGCAGAAGAAATTAAAACAGAAATATGAGACAGCCTCTGTAATCATTGCTGATTTGAAGATGGAGGGACTAACTATGTATGGAATACAGGTGGCCCAGAGGAGCTGAGGACTGTCCCCTGTGCCACAGCCAGCAGGGAATCAGCAACCTCAGTCCTACAATCCCAAGGAATTGAATTCTGCCAACAATCTGGGTAGAGCTTGGAAGCACATTTCTCTCCAGAGCCTCCAGTTAAGAGCCCAGATCTCCCAACACCTCAATTTTGACCTTGTGAGATTCTGAGAAGAGAATCCATCCATAACAGGTTGAATTCTGACCTACAGGACTGTGGGATAATAAACGGATATTGTTTTAAGGTGATAATTTTGTGGCAATGTGTCCTGTCTCAGTAGAAAATCAATACAAATGGTGCCACTGAGGACTTACAAACAAGATAACTTATGCTTAGCTTTTCAAAACTTGACTGGTTGCTAGGTAGAAGAGCTCTTAATATTGTTGGTGGGACCATAAATGTGCATATCCTTTATCAGAAGCATTTGACAGCAAGACTTAAGCATCTTTGACCTCTCAACTCCATATCTAGGAAATTAGGAAAAGTTTTTTAATATATAAGAGGCTCATCAGAATGTTATTTTAAAAAAGAGTCAAAAAATGTTTAAATTTCCATTTCCATCAATAAGTGACTATTTACATTAACCAAATGTGGGACGTGGCCCATGTTGTGTTATGCAGAATTACAGGCCAGCCTAAATTCTGAGGAATCAGCATTATCCATTAATAAGACCCACAGGGCACTCACAGGCACTCTCAAGTTTGCAAAGCACTAATCTATATAATGTACTTCTAGGCAATTGAAGTCATGCTTATTTTTTTAATACATCTTAAACAAATTGATCTATTTAAGGAATAATAACCTCGTTTAATGATCAAATGTCCACTGATGTAATAGCCCACATTAATAGATTAAAAAGAAAAATATCATCTTGGCAAATGCAGAAAACGATATTTAGTAAATTCAATATCAATTTATTTTTTTTTAATCTCATATAAAATTATCAATAGAAGGAAGCATTTTTTCCCCTGATAAAGAGTATTTATGAATAACTTAAAGTTAGAATATGGAAATCCCATATTTGGGGATTTTGGACAAAGTAAGCATGCCTACTATCACGATTTCTATTCAGCTTCTTCTCACATCTTCCTTATCATATCAAGGCAAGGAAAATAAATGATAGCTTTAAAAATTGTGTAGTAAAAGACAAAACCATCACTAATAAGATAAATAAGTAAAAAATCCAAGTAAGTCTTCAAGACTTAATTCAACAGAGTTAACAATGCTTTAAAAGTTTGCTTATGTTGGCAGCACTGTACAAACAACTCAGTAAGGTTTCATAACCTTGGTGTATCAGTGTCTCGTCAGTGTTCATGTGAACATGGGGTGATGTCTTGCTAAGTTTCATTCATTATTGTTGTTGTGGGGTTTTGTGCACTGTATGGTAATAGCTCTGATATCCATGCCTGAAAAAGAGTTCCAAAATTGCTTGGAAGGGCAGAGTAGGTGCTGGTGTTGGTGCACAGCCTCCGAAGGGGAGTACTTCAATGGTCACTGTAGTGATGTTATTCAGCAATGGGTTTTTTCTAGGACAGGTTCACCAACTTAATTGTCAAACCTCCTATGTATATATTTGTTCAATTGTATTGACTACAATTGTATATACAATACATTCAGTTATATTTCTATATACCAGTGCAAAAAGTTTCAAAATGAAATTTAGATGTTACCAGTAAAAAAAGATCAAGAATTCAGAAATGAATGTGTCAAAGGATGTGCAAAACCTCTACAGGTTAGAACAAGAGAAAAAATGAAAACACAAAAAGACACATCTGTTGTGCATGGCTATTGGCTTGTGTCAGACAAGCACTGCTGGACAAGGAAACCATTGAATGTAGAACACAGTTGTGTGTCCATGTGAAAATAATTGCAGCTGGACCCCTGCTGCAAAATTCTACCATCACTGTTCTCTAAATTATTCAGATGTATGTTCCAGAGGTCTGGCTATTCTTGCTTTTGTTTGTTTACTTGTCTGATATTAAATTTCATTGTTTATTTGATCTTATAATTATATAACATGCCTTCATTGTCAAGAAGACAGAGGATAAAGAGTGAATGGACTTAATATCTGTGTTCTTGGTTGGTGTGAGCTGGAAAATGACTGTGTCATGCATGACAGAAGAAGTCATCAACATGTTAGATTAACTTGATGTCTGATCCATTTAGCTTACAATAGGCCCTACCATGATGTTGTTCAAGTGATCTTTTGATGTTTTGTTATCCCTGAAAAAACCAATTCTGGAGGCCAGAAGTCCAAGACCAGGCAAGGTGGGTTCCCTCTGATGCTGTGAGGGAGCACCTGTTCCCTGCCTTTCTCCTAATTTCTGGGATTTTCTGGCAATCTTTGGCCCTCCTTGGCTTGTTACAAGCATAAGTCTGCCTTTCTCCTCACACGGCATTTGCCCTTTCTGTGCTGAAAATCATGCTTACTTTCAAAAGATTTTAAATGACCCAGAAAATTTTTCAGAACTAAATTTTAAAATAGTCATATAAAGCAGTGGTATGATATTAATTTTATAAAAGTAATAATGTGTATGCATTTTTAAAGATTAAATACAATGCGACCTAAAGAACAAAAGTCTGCATGATTTTTTTTTACATTTACATTTTCTAAATCTTTCCTTCAAAAGCAAATATTACTTTTACAATTGAAAAAATAAGCAAATTTAATACACAGAAGAAGTATGGGGAGAAATTATTTTAAAAGAAACTCTTATGTGGGGGGGGGCGGGGAATAGGCAGAGCCATCCCACGTAATCACAACAAGGCTTCCCTGACTCTCACGCTCTGTTCCAATGGCACCATGTGTGTAACTCATCTTATCCTCACTAAGGCCTGAGGATGAGCCACCTCTGTAGCTATGTGCTCAGCAGATCAGCCTGATTCAAGGGTGGAGGTAAACCCCCACCGTGTACCTATTCCCATCCAAGAATCTGGGTTTTCAAACTCAATGTGACTTGAGTGCAATTAATGTTTGGTTTGGGTTTGTTATCTATTAGTTTATGTGGCATCCAGTAAACATTTTGGCTGCATTTTTTACTTTTCAACCTTCAAGAAAGTCATTTTGTCCAATACTACCTTGCATAGCTTTACCCTAAGAGTCACAATGGGCATGACCAGGCAGGAGTTTGAACTCCAGCCTCTCAGGCCCTTCCCCATGGACGAGACAGTGGGAGGGAAGAACTTGCTTAGTCCTGGTTGGGGTCCTGCGGGGTCCAGCAGTGTGGCCTTCTCCGCATCTAGCCCATCTGGAAAGTGAGGTACCTGGAGAAGAGTCTCACCAATCCCTTTCCAGCAGCCACAGCTGGACATGTAGAGTGGAGCTGACACTTGTTTCCAGATCCTCAACTTCCAACCAGCTTAGAATTCAAGGCCACTCTTTCTTCTCTGAAGGACCTGGCTACAGTGATTCTCCTTACTTTTTCCCGTCAGGCTTTGCTAGAAAAGCCAACCTTTCACCCCACTGGTTAGAATCCTTCCCTGAAGAGCTGAGGGACGCTGACATGTGTGCATGCTGCAGTTAGAGTGGTCCCAAGTTCTGGGACACTCTGCAGAGGCCATTACAATGCCTCTCCTCTGGGCTTTCTTTGGTATGGATGTGCCCATATTTGGAAATGGGGTCTCCACAGGTACAATTATGTCAAGACCATGACATCCCAGATAAGGGTGGGTCCTACTTCACTGACTGGTGTCTTTATAAGAAGAGGGCAGTGGAGACACAGGCACATACACAGAGAAGTGTGGAGACAGAGGCAGAAACTGGAGTGACACACCCATAAGCCAAGGACTGCCAGCGGCTACTAGAGGCTGCCAGACACCAGGAGAGAGGCACAGAACAAATTCTCCCTAGGAACCTCTAAACAGGACCAACCCTACTCATGCCTTGGACTTCTGGCCTCCAGAACTGTGAGAGAATAGATGTCTATTGTTTGTAGGCACCCGTTTGTGGGAACTTGTTACAGCAGCTGCAGGAAGCCAGTGCACTAAGAGTTAATTCTAATCCAGCAGTAGACACTTGCAACACAGGGACCGTGAAGCTGTCCCCACTGGGGATGAGCCAAGGAGTCTCCATACCTTCTTGCTAATCAGCCAATACACCCTAACAGCAGAGTACATTTTTACCTAATAGGGCAATACTTCCCATCAACTGAGTCCATTTTCAAAGGCTTAGTATAGTACAAAGCTTCCAAATTGAAAGTTCCCACACTCCCCCATCCCTACCCCTAAGCCTTCCAAGGCAGGTGGCAGTAATCCCATTTGGAGATGACTTTCAAGATTAGAATCCCACAGCCACCTGAAGATACTCTTGCCCATCCTCTCCAGACAGACGTTGCCCCTCAGACTAGTTCCTGGACCTGGCATTCCACACCTGTCCTCATGGGATTTCATCACATCATGGATGACAGAAGGAAGGCGCCTTGCCCCAAATGAGCAAGCACTATCCTCTGGATTCTTACTACCTACCCCTTCCATCAAAGTGGGTAAAGTCTCCTGAACTTCTCCTGGTTTTTCCATGGAGTGGTGAGTTCCAGGAACTAGCCTGAACACCAATATTTGTCTGGAAAGAATGGGAAAGAATATCTAAAGGTGGTTGTACAATTCTAACCTTGAAAGTCATCTCCACATAGGATTACCTCCACCTGCCTTGGAAGAATTACGAGTAGGTTTTCTTCCGGTCAGGGTAGGGATGGGGTGTGTACCACTTCCAATTTGGAAGATTTGTACTGAGCCTTTGAAAATGGACTCAGCTAATGGGAAGTATTGACAGATTAAGTGAAACTCTCATATTTTGCTGATATCCAGCATAATATAAAATGTGTGATCATAATGTAGAAATGACTTTAAAGAAAGAAAAATCATTTTGCTTTAGAATTTGTCACGAAAATCATTTTTATTGCAGTAGCAAAAAAAATTACTTCTCTTACACATATTTCATAGGGGAAATATCACACTAAAAAGTAATAGTGTGTAAATGTGGGAATAAGGCCATTTTTATCAGGCTAAATTTGTATGGGGGATGAAAGGAAGGGTGCTGAGAGCGTCTTGGCAATGCCCTCTGTTCTCGGTGAAGACAGGATGAGACAGCCTGCCCATGACTCAGCCATATTCGAACCCTAGAATGCACTTCAGAGCTCTCTCTCCCTGCTCTGGCTCCAGGAGGACACAGCATTAAAACATAAAACATTTACCACTATCTGATGATATTTTCGTTGTTTGTTTTTGAGAACTCCCATTCATCACAGAGACAACTAGACTTTTACCTCCTTGCTTAACTGGAAATAAGGTTGAATGAATGGGGAATAGCATGCTCCATCGAAAGGAGCAGTTGTTTGTTTTGGATTAAGATTTATAGGAGTGAAAGACAATAGAGGGAGGTCTCTGGTCATCTCACGAAACTAGGAAATAGAGTGACTCTGAGAATCCTTTTTCCGTTGCAGAACCCATGAATTTTACCTAAACTAGGAACTGAGAAACATTCTGTGAAGGAGCAGGTAATAAGTATTTTAGGATTTGCAGACCATATGATCTCTCCAGGAACAACTCATTCTGCCGTCGTAGCAGGAAAAACAGCCATCGACTATCCACAGAGGAGGGTGTAACAACGGAAGGCGGTGGAGCAAGAATTCCCAATGCAGGGATGAGCCAGCTGCAGAGAGAAATGGTCTGACAGAGAAGAATGAGTTCATACGTAACGAGTAATTAACAATCACTCATTTTTCTTAACTTTGGCCAATAAGGGTTGCTAATTCACTCTAGCACAGTAAGATAGAAACGCAGTACTCTGATGCAAGCCTTACAAATTTTAATATTCCAGACACTATTCTTAACCAGTCTTCAGTTAAAACGTAATAACCCAATGAAGAAACTCAAAGGCAGCCAATGGAAGTCATTGTTTGTTTGTTTCATATTTTAATGTGTCCAATCAATTCACCAAATGTAGTTTTATTATCATCCTTGATAGCTGCATGTAATTCATACAGCCCATAAATAAATACGATGATAAAATTTTAGATAATTATCTGTGTATTAATAGTTTATTTTCTTCTTTTCTGTCTAGTTTTCCCTCAACCAATGGAGAGAGCAATTATTTAGGTGAAAAGAAATCAGCCAATGATTGAGAGAAAACTGGAAATGATCGCCTTCTTGCCCAAGCAGGGTTTCCCGATACAGAATGTGATAATAAATGATCCCAAATCAATACGGTCCTCCATGTGATGGTGATCATTCCAGGAAATATTAACATAAAGTATTTCTTTCACTGGTGAATCATAATCGCAACTGAAAGAGGCTAACTCTTGAGCTCCCATAATTCCCAGCTCTCATAAACAGCCAAAAGTGTTAAACAGAGTTTTAATGGAGGAGACCCAAAAATAAATCAAAGAAGTCATATTTATCTAACTCTCATACTAGAAATACTTTCAATTTTGAGAAGAAAATTATGTCCAGTGGTACTCATTATCAACATTAATTTTAATATATTTGACTAAGACTGAGTCATATTACATAAATATTAAAAGACTAGATGCATTAATCAGCAGTTAGGCTCAATATAAAGCACTTTCATGTATTTGACTATAAACATACGTTAACTATTCAGATGATGAGAAATTTCGTTACTTACACCAGGGGTCAGGCCTCGGAGAGCTGCCCCTCATGGCAGGGAAACCAGAGGCTCAGGCGCCCACCAGCTTTTGGAAGCCTGGCCTGGAACTCCCACCCAGTACATCCTCTTTCAGCATATGGTGTCAACTTACAGAACAGACTCCGGAGAAAAGTATCTCCAAATATGCTGAGTTTCCTTGGGAATGCGAGCTGGGATTATAACTCAGAATGCCCAGACAGGAGAGTCCCCAGTGTACCTGAAGGAAGAGCACAGGGAAGTTTTATTAGCAGAAGGAAGAGATTCACATGAACTGCTTACAGAGTTCGCTGGTTGCCGAGGCTCAGAGCCAGAGTCATCGTCACCTTCCTCAGTGGAGATGCCATGAGTGGGCAAGTGTTCTGCCAAGGGTTTGCTAATCTGCATTACTGCAGCCCTGGTGCCTAGTGCAAACCTTGCCAAAGCAGAAGATGGGCGAAGGTTGCAAAAAGGCGTCTGGTGGGGTTTCGGGAAAGTCTTTGGAAGTATTTATCTCAGTCACGTAAGCACGAGCCTCCTCTCCTTTGTGCCTTCCCAGCCCTATTTGGTCTGACAAAAGTGATTTCATTCTGGTATCTGCAATTTCCACATAAGTCAAGGGCTCTGGCTAACCCAGCTGCAGTCAGTCAGTGGGCAACAAAAGCAACAGGTGATGTCACAGGTGCCAGTGGGACATAAAAAGAGCTTGGTGCTGCAGCAGGTGAATTTGAGTCTGAGCACCGGGAGATATTAAGAGGCAACCAGCTGAGGTGGCGTGGGGGTGTCCATGTAGACGTTAGAACACCCAGCTTCCTACATGCGATTCATCTGGGAGATGTGGCTTCATGATAGCAATGAAGACTGAAAAACAGAACTTAGAGGCCTTGGGAGATGGTGGATGGAATAGGATACATGCGAGAATCAATTTTAGATTAAGCTATAGGAACAGAATTGTCTTTTCAATAAAAGGGGCATGACAATTTTGCTGTCTCCTGATCTATCCAGACTGTAGATGGTGTATTACATTCAGAACTGAGTGACGAGAGAAAAACAAGTGGAGAAGTTGAGATTATATGCAAAATGAGTAGCTCTCATTGGGACCCTTCTCGTTACTGCTCGTGGGGGGGTGTGTATGCACGTATGTGTGTGAGCGTGACTGTGTCGAGCAGTGTGTGTGCATGTGAGGGAGTAGAAGTGGGTGTGAAAGAGTGAGAGTGAACGTGAGTACAGCAATCCCCCCTTATTCATGGGGGATGCATTCAAAGACCCCCAGTGAATGCGTGAAACTGCAATAGCACCACACCCCACATGTGCTATGATTCTTCCCATCCACATGCGCCTATATAAAGTTTCATTTATAAATCAGGCACAGTAGGAGATTATCAACAATAGCTCATACTCAAATGGGACAATGATAGCAGCCAGACTTACTCCTTTTGTCTTTGGGGGACATTAGTAAGTAAAATAAGTAAGAGTCACTTGAGCATGAGCCCCGTGCTACCCTGAAGGGTGATCTGATCGCAGGTGGGCAGCACGGTGCCTAAGGACGGGCACACCCACAGCAGCATCGGCTGGACACAGGGATGATTCATGCCCCAGAGGGGTGGAGTGGGATGTGGGCGGTGTCATCACGCTACTCAGAACAGCAACCAATGCAAAACCGATGAATTGTTTATTTTCCATTTAATGCTTTTGAACCGTGGTTGACCATGGGTCACTGAAACATCAGAAGGGAAAACCTCAGATAAGGGGGACTACGGTACAGTAACTGTGTGTATGTTTGGGTGTAAGTGTGTGTGAGTGTGAGTGCGTGTGTGTGTGAGGGTGTGGGTAAAGACAGTGTGTGCAGGAGCACGGGTGAGGACCCGTGCTTTCCCAGACCGTGGGGTCTTCATCTCCGCTCTCCAGGGAGATGTGGAGCCATCTCTGTCCTTTCCCGTGGAAACACAACCATTTGCCCAGGGCAGTGAAAACCTGGTGGGGACAGGGAAACCCCCAGAGATCCCTACATTTTAGCATCATTCAAGCCCCTCTGACATCAGTAATCAAGCAGTTGAATTATTTTATTTGAATAGGGAGGCATGTTTTGCTTACACAATAGTGATATTTGACTTGCCAGAAGTTAATCTTGGGTTAGTGAACTGACCCAAGGCACAAGCAGAACTAAGCTGTCACCGGAGACAGCATGTCCTCGCCGTGGCCTCACGGACCTGGAGCCCAGAAGAACTGGAGGAGGAAAACCAGGAGGTTTTTCAGAAGAGTGGTTGAGTCCCTGCCGTTTCTATCAATACTGTATTATTCTCTCAGAGCAATTTTTCCTTGTGTAATTTTCAATGTAATACAAATCAAATGGGAACGGGTAATAGAATTTAGTGTTGCTGAACCATGGACAGAACATAATGAATTTTCTAAAATTGACCAAAAACGTAGGTTTTATTGAAAGACCATATCTGTCATCATTAATGTGAACACTATGTGGCCAGTGAGGCAAACTGCCTGCACGACAGCCATGCCACCACTGTCCCGGCCCCTCCCTGGCCAACACAGCACACCAGGGACACACCTCCTCGGCTGGGATTGGGTTCGTGATCCAGCTGTTCAGGCCGATGAAATTCTGCCGAGGTTTTTAGGAAAGATTTTCCTCTATGATGAGAGAGAGAGAACGATTGAGGAGAGAACCCACCCTACTGCTGGGTTTTGCTCGTCATCTTTATTCTTTTTTTTTTCCTAAGTATGCAAAACAAGTTATTCTGAGTCAGACTGAGTTGTTTTTTTGTTTTTTGTTTTTTTTTTGAGACAGAGTCTCACTATGTCACCCTCTGTAGAGTGTTGTGGCATCACAGCTCACAGCAACCTCCAACTCCTGGGCTCAAGCGATTCTCCTGCCTCAGCCTCCTGAGTAGCTGGGACGACAGGTGCCTGCCACAACGCCTGGCAATTTTTTGGCTGAAGTTGTTATTGTTGTTTAGCAGGCCCAGGCCAGGTTTGAACCCACCAACTTCGGTGGATGTGGCTGGCGCCCTACTCACTGAGCTATGGACATCAAGCCTGAGATTTTTTTTTTTTTTTGAGAGACAGTCTCACTTTGTTGCCCTCGGTAGAGTACTGTGGCGTCACAGCTCACAGCATCCTCCAGCTTAGGCGATTCTCTTGTCTTAGGCTCTCGAGTAGCTGGGACTACAGGTGCCTGCCACAAAACCTGGCTATTTTTTTGTTGCAGTTTGGCCGGGGACAGGTTCAAACCCACCACCTTCAGTATATGGGGTCAGCACCCTCTTCACTGAGCCACAGGTGCCACCCAAGATTTCTTATTAAACAAATATCTTGCAGTAAAGAAGGTGCCTCACCCCTCCGCTCCCCCATACTTGTTCTTAGTGAAAAGGCCACATCATATGAGCCGATGGGAATTTCCCTATGCAGTTATCTTGACACTCTGTAGGCAAGAGACAAAAATAAGTTGTTCCCTGCTCCTACCTTATTAAAAAAAAAGAAGAAAGGGACAGCTCCCCTCTTTTACTTCAGCCCTATAGTGTATAAATAAAATCTCTCCTGGAAACAAGATAGCTCAGGTGGGTCTCAGTTGGGGAGACCTGCAGGTGTTCTGGCTTCATTCTCCCTTGAAACGCAAATACCAAGGCAGACACCCTTTCCAGCCTCCCTAGCACCTTGGGAGCTTCACCTGGGCCCCTAATCTGGGCTGTGACCATTTGACCCTTTGGGAGAGATAAGAGAAAGTTTGCTATTCTTTTGGATCAGAATAATTAACTAACAAAAGGCTACAGATCTGATTCTGCTGATATGTGAAGGGTGTTAGCAGGCTGTGGCTGTCTATGGGAACACTGAGAAATCCAGGGGAGTTTTATTTCCCCACACCTACTACCTTTCTGCTTTCAGACACTGTCATTTGAGGACAGCCAGCCATCTGGTAACCACAGTGGGCCACGTTCCCAGCACTCAGAGGTTGACAGAGGAGAAAGATGCGAAACGTCAGCCTCATGAGGGTGGCTGATCTGCCAAATTGTCTTTTTCAAACTTCTCCTACCGCAGATAGTAAATGTCTTTATTTGTGTGAGCCACATTTAGTTGAAAATGTGTCATCCATGGCCAAAAATCATGCAAAATTGTAGGAGAATCTCCTTTTTCTTTTCTTTCTTTCTTCCCTCCCTGTTTGTCTTTCCTCCTTTTCTTTCATTAATGAGTGGTCAGGGAGCATCATTGGACATCTGTGAAAATGTCACTGGGGTGGACCCCCAAGAAATTTTGTGACTTAACGAGAATCCTGGCTCACAGGGGGTCAAAGCTCAGAGGTGAGTGGGGGGACTATGTGATGCTCGGCAGATTCAAGCCCCCTTCAAGGTCACTTAGGCCAATAATGAAAAACTACATTTACTGTGCCTTTAAGTAGCCAGCAGCCGGCTTGAGATCAGCTCCCGGGGAGATGGGCAGGCCACTCCTCCCTGAAAACTGGGCCTCAGACCATGACCAGCCTGTGGTTACAGGTGCCTCTGCCCACCTGAGTCCTTTGGTCCTAGGCATAAACACTGTGAGGAGCTCATGGAGAGAGTCTAAGGACACCCAGGTACACCTGATGACACGATCTCACTCCCTTTGCCTCCTGAGAAGACGGTTCTCTTTAAAATAACAGATCAGAGGAAGACAAAAGCAGAGTTATTGGCACTTCTGATATTTCTGACAAGATTTCTCATACTCTGCCAAAATGTTCGAGTAGAAAATAGGTCCAAGAAGCAACTCGAGGCCTTAACTTTTCATTAGAAACTAATTTGGGGTGCATCAACAGCCAACTCTTCAGAAAGACCACCAGAATAGCCTGGGGATCAAGCAAAACTAACTTGATTATCAACTCGATCCCCTGTCAGAGTCTAGTGTCCAGGCCTGCTGCCCTGGACTCCTGGAATAGGACTCCCCAGGTGACTGTGGGGCTGTCCTGCCACTGTGTGTTCAGTCAGGTGGGCTGCCCTAACTAATACCATGGGCTGGGGGGCTTCAACAGCAGACATTTGTTTTCTCACAATTCTGG
The DNA here is from genome assembly GCA_963574655.1 of Perodicticus potto. Lineage (NCBI taxonomy): Eukaryota > Metazoa > Chordata > Mammalia > Primates > Lorisidae > Perodicticus > Perodicticus potto. Next base: position 59,395 of record CAUYRH010077611.1, read on the forward strand.
TGTCTGGGAAGGCCGAGACCACAGTGCTGACCAGTTAGTTCAGTTCCTGATAGGTGCTCTCTTTACTGTCCGCAGACAAAGGCCTCCTTGTTGTACCCTCAAAAGTCCTTTCCTCCATGTGTACACGGAGAGAAGGACAGAGATCTGGTGTGTCTTCTTAAAGGACACTAATCCTATTTGATCAAGGCCCGGCCCCTATGAAACTTCCTTAGAGGACCCACATCCAAATTCCATCATGCTGGAGGTCAGGGCTCCTGCCGAGTTTGCAGACACACAGGCATTAGCACATAACCCTGTCTCGCTGGGGCCTTTTGCTTCCTCACCTTCTGCGGGTCTGGTTATTTTTGTCTAAGGTCCCTTGAATGGCTGGTCTCTCCACAACATGATTCTCTGCACATGTGCTGGAGCCCAGGGTTGGCCGCTCCTTCTGTCTGCCCTTCCCTTGTGAGAGCCCATTCCCCACCTCTGAAATGCCCTCTAGGACATTGGGATTCCAAGTTTCCACTGCCTCTCCTTGGGTCTTTGAGAAAACTAGCTCTGACCCTGTATCCCATTGATTCCCCGCCATCGACCCACTGTCCAAGGAAGACTTTGGCAGCCCCTGGAGGCCAGTTCTGCAGCTCTCTCTCCAGATCTTGCTAGTGACTCCTCCATCTTTGATGCTGATCCCTGTTACACTGTGAAGTTGAACTCTGAGTGGAATGCTGCCATGAGGACGTGTTGTGTCCTTCCAGAATGTCATCCTCCTAACCCCAGTCCTCAGCCTGGGCCTGCATTTAGACACAGGGCCTTTGGAGGAGTGATCACAGTAAAGTGAAGGCCTATTGGTGGGCCCTGATCCAATATGGCTGGGGTCCTTAGGAGAAGAGGAGACTAGGACACAGGTAAGTCTGCACAGAGGAAAGACCCCGTGAGGACATAGGGAAACGGCGGCCTCAGCAGAAGCTACAGTGATGACGTCTCCAGCTTGGGCTGTCAGCCTGCAGCACTCTGAGAACATAAACGTCTGTTGTTTAAACCACTCAGTCTCTGCCGCTGTGTTATGGCAGCCCCAGCAAACTAACGCAGACGCCACAGGGCTTCCCCCAAAGGAGGGACTGATGAGAATAAACTGTTGGGGAACAGACTTTGCCACAAATTAGACTTCAGCCCATTCATGATTTTATTAAATGTGATTCTGATACGACATATTCTATGATTATTGTGAATGACAGTAACATAATAAGTTAGAGCTGGCAAAGCTCAGGGTGGGGAACCTGAGGCCTTCTGACTTCAAGATTGTTCTTTTTTAAGCACAAAAGATGGCATGAAAAGCTTCATCTTATGCATTCCCTTTAATAAAAGGATTCAGGCCAGGCAAAATGTCTCACACCCCTAACCCTAGCACTCTGGGAGGCTGAGGCAGGACGATTACTTGAGCTCAAGAGTTCGAGACCAGTCAGAGCAAGAGTGAGATCCCATCTCTACTAAAAATAGAAAAAAGTAGCCAGGTGTGGTGGCGGACAGCTGAGTCTCAGCTACTGGGGAGGCTGAGGGAGGAGGATCACTTGTGCCCAGGAGTTTGAGGTTACTGAGCTAGGCTAATGCCACCGCACTCCAGCCTGGGTGACAAGAACGAGACTCTGTCTCAAAAAAATAAACTAAAATAAGTTAAAAATAAAATAAAATAAAATGATTTCTTCTCTAAAATGTCATTCAGTCCAAAGCCTGCACTTACAGACCTAGAAGCCCACAGGTTGCTTTCATGAAGTATCCATCATAATAGAAGATTGATAAGGCCACTGCCTTTGCAAACTATAAGAAAATTTGAAAGAGGATGATCTTACTATTTTCCCAAGAAAATAGAGAGTCTTATGAGAAAGAAAAAAGTATTAGCTGTGGTTCACTCCAGATCTCGTGTTCACTGCCTCAGGCGACCTGCAAGGCAGCCTCAGGCAAGTCACTCACCCCATAAACAAGTGCAAGGTAAGCCACTGCCCCCAGCCCCTGCCAGAGGGGCTGTGCCAGGCAGCAGAGGAAAGACTGGCTGTATATAAAATGCTAATTACAGGGAGAAATGAGAGATAAGCTATCGAAACACACAAAATGGGTGGTAATGACTTGTGCAAATATTAGCTAGCAAATATTCAGCTACAGGGTATGAAGCCATTGGCCAAGTTAATTTAGGTTATGTTTTATAGTGCCATATACCTGGGAAGGGTTATGTTCTGACACAGATAATTTGGAAAGTCATGAGGCTGGAATGAATCCAATAGCCAGTGTGTAATTAGAATAAGTCTTTCATTAAGGGAGGTAATATTTGTGACATCTGTGGGTCAAATCAGGAAGCCAGATTCTCCTAGCTGCCTGCCTTCCAGGCACAGTATTGAGGACTTGGACACCACAGGAAAGCCTGATCAGGAGAGACAGGGTTCCCTAGAAAGCAAAATGTGCAAGGCACTGAAGCAGTGTCCCAGTCCCTTTTCTTTATAATGAGGATAACCTTTTAAATACACTTAAATATGCTAACTGCCTTTTTCCTTATTAATATACTCTTAAGACAAGTTGAGAATAAACTATTACTTTCATGCATGTGTGCTGGTTGTCTATGACTGCATAACAAGCTACCACAAATGTACTATCTTCAAACAACATGTCTTTATCAGCTTACAGTGTCCATGGGTCAGGGCTACAGATGCAACTTAGCTGGCCTTTCTGCTTAGGCTCTCATCAGCCTGAAATCTAAAAGTTGTCTGGGCTGTGTTCTCATCTGGTAGCTTGACTGGGGAGAATCTTACAATCCAGGTTGTTGGTCAAATTTCTCTCTTTACAGTCATATGACTGAGCTTCCAACATACTTGCTGACTGTCAGCCCCAGAGGGCCCCCAGAGCTCCCAGCTGTGTGGTCATCTTCACAGACTCTTGAACAACATGACATCTTAACCTCTTCAAAGCCAGCAAAGGACCCTCCCTCTCTGTCAGAGAAGGCCTGATTCCCCAACCTTTTAAGGGTTAACTCCCTGCCCATCAACAATAACCTTCCTTTCAGTAAACTTATAATCAACTGACTTGGGACCTTAATTTCATCTGCAAAACACCTTGACCTTTGCCATGTTCTATTGGCTTAAAGCAAGCCATGGGTCCTCTTCACACTCAGGGATTATGTAAGGGAACAAAGGCCAGAAGCCTGGTCGGGGAGCTCTCCTTAGGGTCTGTGCCCCACGACATGGTATAGTGCCTCATTTTCAGTGTTGGCATTGCACACCATAACCATGTATGTGAGATTCTTACTCACATCAAGTGGAATAGCTGTTAATGTTTGTATTCCCTCAATACCCTTTGCATGTGTGAATAGAGAATTCATGGGACTCCGAGATGCTGAAGAAGATGAAGGGGGCGAGAAAGGAGGGGCGAGTAGAGGTGTAATAAAGACTCCAAAAATGGCTCCATTTCTGGAGTTTGACTGAAAGCTGCTTTCAGGCCTCACCATGCCCCCTACCCTTTTTCCCACATCTGGAAGACTAAGAAAGCCCAAATGCTTCCTCCTGTGATACCAGGGGGTAGCTCAAATTGTGCAAACTCTAGTCTACATGAGTTCTTATGGACGGGAGGCTTCCCCCAGCCCCACCCACCCAGCACCGCAGAAGCCAAGCCAATCTCCACTCTCAAACCTGCCCAGAGCCTGCCCAGCTTTCCCCAGCAACCTCACTATGTGAGCAATAAACCCCTCATGACCTCTTGGTTGGGGGGGGTCATCAGACTCTACATCCAAGTCCTTTGGGTGTCAGTTCATCCTATTTACACAGGTGACCGCACAAAGGGATTTGTATTATGCCTCAGAAACACCACCACAACCACAAAGCTGAGTGAATTGCTGATCACAGTCAGGGAAGCTGCCACCACCACAGAGGCCAAGCAGCACCTTCTCAGAGAAAGGGTAAGGTCAGGTACTTCTGAGCTTTAAGATTTGATTTGAGGGGAACATTTCACAGAAGAAAAGAGTTTATTAGGACTGGGATGATGACCATCATTTCATAGTTTAGGACTGGTGGACACAGCAAGCATAAACTATTGTTCAATGCTGTCTATTAAAATGTTCAACAAATTCACTGGGTACAGTGGCTCATGCCTGTAATCCCAGTACTTTGGATGGCTGAGGTGGGATGATCACTTATAGCAAGGCTCCTCTTTAAAAAATTCTAATTGTTTGGTGTTTATTTAGTTTTTTCCAAGAAATTCCTAAACTTCTTGGAAATAAAGTTAATTTTCAATGTTCAGTGTTTAATCTCCTGGGCAAGGGCTCCTGGCATAGGAAAGCATAGTGATGAAAATATCAGACTAGTGCAGGCAGCTTAAGGTCCCTGTAAGTGGTGTGAGTGTAGATGTTTTGAGTTCCCATATATGAGAGCTTTTTCACCCTGAAGGAATTTCGGTAATGTAAGAACTGAAGCTAGTAGGAAAAGCATTCTAGAAAAATAGGCACTGGGGCTGAATGTCATGGGTGGGTAGGATTTGTATGGGACGGGGAAAAAAGGCAACCTGGGGGTGGAAGAGTAAATGTCTGGAGTTAAAAATGCGTCTGGTTGTTGGGGACCAGATGGAATCCACCTTGCTTCAGGGACCTAAGATGGGACAGGAGCTTGGAAGTCAGACCTTTGCAAGTCTTAGCTGGAAAGAAAGACCTTATACTGTCCTCTTTAGAATGAGGGCTCCCCTGAAGGGGACTTGGAGACTTTGTTGAAACTGGTCATTGAGAAAATTTAATATAGAACATTAATGCTGCCGTGTGCTTGATGATCTTCAAGGAAGGAACATCAAAGGCAGCAATATCAGGTTAGGAAGCCAGCATGGAGGCCAGTTGTGAAGTCACAGAACAGCACTGAACAAGTTCATTTCTGCATCTAGGGGGACGGGCAGCACCCCCACCTAGAATGGTCAGTGATGCCCAGAGAAGAAGGTTCTAAAGTCGTTGATATTTTGTGTGAAATGTATTTGTAACTCTTTCTAAAAAAAGAAATGAAAGAGAAGGAAGGAAGGAAGAAAGGAAGGAAGAAAGGAAGGCAGGAAGGAAGGAAGGAAGGGGAAGGAAGGAAGGAAGGAAGGAAGGAAGGAAGGAAGGCAGGCAGGAAGGCAGGAAGGAAGGAGAAGGAGGGAAGGAAGGAAGGGGAAGGAAGGAAGGAAGGAAGGAAGGGGAGGGAAGGAAGGAAGGAAGGAAGGAAGGAAGGAAGGAAGGGGAAGGAAGGAAGGGGAAGGAAGAAAGGAAGGGGAAGGAAGAAAGGAAAGGGAAGGAAGAAAGGAAAGGGAAGGAAAAAAGGAAGGGAGGAAGGAAGGAAGGAAGGAAGGGGAAGGAAGGAAGGCAGGCAGACAGGCAGGAAGGAAGGAGACGGAAGAAAGG
>CAUYRH010077615.1:0-35622 GCA_963574655.1 Perodicticus potto
TCCAGGGTGACAGCTTGAGGCTCTGTCTCAAAAAAAAAAGTTTATAAATTAAACCAAATATTCAAAGTCCCTTAAAAGTGATTGTTAAAATTTACTACTTTAAAAAAGGATAAGATTTGTAAACAAATTCTAAAAGCTTAAGAAAGAACTTGGTTTTTAAATTTTAGCTTTTGTTAAAAAAAAAGATAAATTTTAGCTTTTATAAACTGAATATTAATTTTTAAAACTAAAGATAACTCTAAATAGGATTTTCTTTGCACAAAAGCTACCTCATGTGCATCAAAAAATTCTCATTAACTAGTGGTATCCTGGAGCCAACTTGCTAAATTTTCAGGACTTTTACAAGGAGTTTTTTTTTTTTTAATTTTTTGAGACAGAGTCTTACTATATCGCCCTCAGTAGAGTGGTGTGGTGTCACAGCTCACAGCAACCTCAAACTCTTGGGCTTAAGAGATTCTCTTGCCTCAGCCTCCCAAGTTGCTGCAACTAAAGGCACCCGCCACAATGCCCAGCTATTTTGGGGTTTTTTTTGGGAGGGGGGGGTCCCCGCTCTTGCTTAGGCTGGTCTCGAACTCATGAGCTCAGTCAATCCACCCGCCTCGGCCTCCCAAATGCTGGGATTATAGGCCTGAGCCACGGTGCCCAGTCTACAAGGTGATAAACACAGTGCTCTTGGCTAGGAGCAGTGATTCCTATCTGTAATCCCAGAACTCTGGGAAGCCAAGGCAGGTGGACTGCTTGAGCTCAGGAGTTTAAGACCAACCTGAACAAGAGCAAGACCCCATCTCTACCAAAAAAAGAAAGAAAAAAAAAAATGGCTTAACATCCGCAGCACAGTGGTTAAGGTGCCAGCCATATGCACCGACACTGGCTGGTTCCAGCCCAGCCTGGGCCAGCTACAGAATTAAAACTGCAGCAAGAAAATAGCTGGGCCTTGTGGCAGGCACCTGTAGTCCCAGCTACTTGGGAGGCTAAAACAAGACAATCACTTAAGCCAGTGGTTCTCAACCTTCCTAATGCTGCGACCCATTAATATAGTTCCTTTTGGTCACGACCCACACGTTGAGAAACGTTAGCTTAAGCCCAAAAGTTTGAGGCTGCTGTGAGCTGTGACACCACAGCACTCTACAAAGGGCAACATAGTGAGACTCTGTCTCAAAAAACAAAGAAAGAAAGAAAAGAAAAAACTAGCTGGGCATGGTGGCACACACCTGTAGTCCTAGTTATTCCGGAGGCTGAGGCAGGAGAATCCTTTGAACCTAGGAGTTGAAGGCTGCAGAAAGGTATGATGATGCCACAGCACTCTAGCCCAGGGAACAGAGGAGACTCTGTCTCAGGCTACGAGTTTGAGAACAGCCAGGGCAACATAGACCCCCAACTCTATAAAAAATTTAAAAAAAAAATTAGCCAGGTATGGTGACATACACCTGTAGTCCTAGCTATTCAAGAGACTAAGACAAGAGGATCACTTAAACCCACGAGTTCAAGGTGACAGTAAGCCACTATACCCCAGCCTAGGCAACAGAGAGAAGCTCTCTTAAAAAAAAAAAAAAAATTAAGACAAAGTAATCAGACATATGGTATGTGAGTAATATGTACTTAGGCATAAACAGAGAAGGTATGCAAGTGATAGCAGTTTTTTGGTTTTTTAATTGAGACAGAGTGTCACTGTCACCTTCAGTAGAGTGCTGTGGCGTCATAACTCACAGCAACCTCAAACTCTTGGGCTCAAGCAATTCTCTTGCCTTAGCCTCCCTAGTAGCTGGAACTATAGGCACCTGCCACAAAACCCGGCTTTGTGTGAGTGTGTGTGGGAGGGGGCGTTAGCAGGCCCCAGACTGAGTTCAAACCCACCAGCCCCAGGAACATGTGGCTGGCGCCCTAACCACTGACCTATGGGCGCCCAGCCAGATAGCAGTTTTTAGAGAACTAAAACAAAAGCCTAGTTTTCAACTTGGCACCTGTAGCTCAAGCGGCTAAGGCGCCAGCCACATACACCAGAGCTGGAGGGTTCAAATCCAGCCCAGGCCTGCCAAACAATGACAACTACAACCAAAAAATAGCTGGGCGTTGTGGTGGGTGCCTGTAGTCCCAGCTACTTGGGAGGCTGAGGCAAGAGAATCGCTTTTTTGAGGTTGCTGTGAGCTGTGACGCCACAGCACTCTCTACCCAGGGTGACAGCTTGAGGCTCTGTCTCAAAAACAAAACAAAAAAAAAAAACCTAGTTTTCCTCTTTCATTTGATTAGCTCTCAATATCTATAGACACTGACAATTCTTTTCCCCAGATATTGTGTACACATAAAGACTTCATTTCATAACTCTCTTTCACTCCATTCCCATGGTATGTAATCCCTCCTATCCACTCTAACAACCTCTGGGAAGTCAGGGGTAGGGAGGCAGTTGAGGGAGAAAGTGTTTTACCATATACACTTCCACTAACCTGAATGTCCTGGATGCAGTGAATTCTAAACCACAATCATTCCACATTAGGGAAACAGAAGGGCAGGGCCCCTTCTTCACTCTATCTTTATGCTTTTGTTCTGCCTATAATTTTGTTAATAGTATTTCACACTGTTCTGTACTAATTAACGGTTTTCATAGTCTTTTAAATGCAAACTTTTGTGGGCAGGAAATGTTCCTCATACATCTCTATAGCCTCACAGCTTATCTAGCTGGTCTGGAAGTGTTTAGTGCATGTTCTTCCTTCCCCTTTTATCCTGAATTGTCAAAATGCTAACCAACCCACAGAGATGATGCTATTAAGGACTTTCAAGGCTTGGCGCCCGTAGCACAGTGGTTATGGCACCAGCCACATGCACCAAGGCTGGCGGGTTCAAGCCCGGCCCAGTCCAGCTAAACAACAATGACCAACTGCAACAAAAAAATAGCCGGGCTTTGTGGTGGGTGCCTGTAGTCCCAGCTACTTGGGAGGCTGAGGCAAGAGACTCGCTTAAGCCCAAGAGTGGGAGGCTGCTGTGAGCTGTGACACCACAGCACTCTCCCAAGGGCAACATAGTGAGACTGTCTCAAAAAAAAAAAAAGGACTTTCAAGATCCAGCTTAAATGTCAGATCCTGCTCAAAGCTGTTCTTAATACCCTGACTAGAACCTCTCATAATTTTCCTACTGCTACTAGAACCTGTCAGGCTTTGGACCTGAGATCAAATCCTTTGACTGCAGGCAAATTACTAAATCTAACAACATCAACAATAACACAACTAATACTGACCATGTGCCAGACATTATTCTAAGAGGATTATGTGAATTAACTCATTAATCTTCACAGCAACCCTATGTTTGCCAACAATGTGAATGCAATTAATGTCACTGTGTACACTTAAAAATGGTTAAAATGGTGAATTTCATGTTATATACTTTAGCCCTCTTAAAAATAAAGATAGGCAAAAAATGGCCAGGCGTTGGGCAGTGCCCGTGGCTCAGCGAGTAGGGCGCCAGCCCCATATACCGAGGGTGGCGGGTTCAAACCCGGCCTCCGCAAATTAGCCAGGGCTCGGCGCCTGTGGCTCAACGGGCTAAGGTGCCAGCCACGTACACCTGAGCTGGCGGGTTCGAATCCAGCCCAGGCCCGCCAAACAACAATGACGGCTGCAACCAAAAAATGGCCGCGAGTTGTGGTGGGTGCCTGTAGTCCCAGCTACTTGGGAGGTGGAGACAAGAGAGTCACTTGAGCCCAGGAATTGGAGGCTGCTATGAGCTGTGATCCCACAGCACTCTATCCAGGGTGACAGCTTGAGGCCCTGTCTCAAAAAAAAAAAAAAAAAAATTAGCCGGGCGTTGTGGTGGATGCCTATAGTCCTAGCTACTTGGGAGGCTGAGCCAAGAGAATTGCCTAAGCCCAAGAGCTGGAGGTTGCTGTGAGCTGTGACTCCACAGCACTCTACCGAGGGTGATAGAGTGAACTCTGTCTCTAAAAAAAAAAAAAAATGAATAAATAAAGATAGGCAGGCCAGGTGTGGTGGCTCATGCCTGTAATCCTAGCACTTGGGAGGCCGAGGTGGATGGATTGCCCTAGCTCCCGGGTCTGAGACCAGCCTGAGCCAGAGTGAGACCTCATCTCTAAAAATAGCAGGGCACTGTGACACACACCGGTAGTCCCAGCTACTTGGGAGGCTGAGGCAAGATAATCACTTAAGCCCAAGAGTTTGAGGTTGCTGTAAGCTATGATGTCAAAGCACTCTACAGAGGTCGACCAAGTGAAACTGTCAGAAAAGAAAAGAAAAGCACTTTAATAAAATCAGGAGCAGGCAAAAATAAAAAAAAAACATTTAAAAAAAGGTAGGTACACAGAGAGTTTGAGTAATTTCCTCAAAATTACACAGCTAGTAAGTAGCAGGGCTACTTCAAACCTCAGAAGTCCAGCTTCAGAATCCTTGTTTTTTGCTTTTGTTTTTTTTGTTTTTTGAGACCAAGTCTCAAGCCCTGGGTAGAGTACCGTGGCATCATAGCTCACATCAACCGCAAACTCTTGGGCTCAAGCGATCCTCTTGCCTCAGTTTTTCTATTTTTAGTAAAGAGGAGGTCTCACTTTTTGCTCAGGCTGGTCTCGAACTCATGAGCTCAAGCAATCCACCTACCTCCGCCTCCCAGAGTGCTAGGAGTACAGGCGTGAGCCACTGTACTCAGCCCCAGAATCAATTCTTAACTTCTATACCATACTGCCTACTTAACAAAGTCTCATTTTCTCCGTCTATACAATGGGAATGACATTACCTACCTCACAGGTATATTAAGTGCTTCACACAAAGCAACAACTAAAAAATGTTATTGTTTCACCTTAGCCCTTTTCTACACATTTAAGATCCTTGAAGGCTAAAGTGTCTTGCACTTCTCTCACTGTACCTAGCCTAGAGTACAATGAAGAGCAGACCTAAAATAAATATTTCATTCAAAGAAATGTCTGTGGCACCCAGAAATCCAAATATGAAAGAAAAAGCCTATACAACACTATACACGTGAGAAATCTTAAGTGTTATTATGGAGACATAAAATTAATATTTTGCACATGTTGAAAAGATTGATCAATTCTGACTAAGGGGAACTGGTGAACATGTCTAAGTGGAGGTGACACAGCTAGCCAAGGCCTGAAGGATAATCAGAGGAAGCTGTGTAACCACTTCCCTAAATGACAATTACAAATAGTACAAAATACAAGTCCGACGAAAAAAAACTGTAATAGTGACATTAAGATAATCGCAACAGTGAAATACTGCAAAACAAAAATCCAATGCATGTAAAACTAGGCTCTACAGACACACTCGGTGCAGAAAACAAAAGAAACCACCTTTTCTTTTTTTTTTTTTTTTCCGAAACAGTGTCACTATGTCGCTCTAAGTAAAGCGCTGTGAATCACTGCAACCTCAAACTCTTGGGCTCAAGCGGTCCTCTTGCCTCAGCCTCCCGAGTAGCTGGGACTACAGGCGCCCGCCACAACGCCCGGCTATTTTTAGAGACGGGGGTCGAGCTCTATCTAGCCCAGGCTGGTCTGCAACTCTCGAGCTCAGGCAATCCACCCGCCTCGGTCTCCCAAGTGTTAGGATTACAGGCGTGAGCCACCGCGCCCTGCCCGAAACCACCTTTCCTAAGGACTAAATAATTACAACAGTATTTACTATCAGCGCCATTTGACATACAACTTAGACCAAGACAGTGTAAGGTTCAATGACCAAATCAAGAGGCCTAAACTTCAAGATCCCTCTGCTACTGATACTGGACAGTGAAACCACAGATTCTGAGGGCTGCCGCCTTACTGCTAAGTGGACTCAAGCGCAAGTAGTGTAACTTTCAACTCTGAGGTCGGGTGGCCCAAGTCAAAGTAAATGCAGCTCGCTATGGCCCAGCTGTACTAGAAGGGCTGGCTACAAGGGAATGAAAGCAGCACAGCGGCTCGTGTGGGATCTGCAATCGCCTTCCGAGCGCCCTGAACCTCTTCCCTCCAGCAAGAGTCGACCCGGTTAGAGAATCCAGGAGTCCGCCGACTTAGGACGTCTGAAACAATAAGCAACCTCAACTCCCACCTGCAAAGATCCCTACGGTTTCTATTTACTCCCCTACCTAATTAGGAGGAATCGAACGTGCAAACACCAAGTCCTGCTCTGCCCCAGGTAGGCCACGAATCAACGGAGGGTTAAACCAGCGGCAAAGCGGCCTCCGGCCGGACTTCAAAGACGCTCCAGACCCGCTCCGGCCCTCACACTGGGAAGGCGGTCCGCCGGGCCCCGCAGAAGCGGCGTCGAGGGACCGGGGAGCCGGGTGACACCGGACAGCCAAGCTCACCTGCCGCTTGTTCATCCGCCGCACATCGTCCAAAAAGTCTAGAGACAGCATGGCGGGGACCGAGAGCGAGACACAGACAGGAGAGAGCGCTCAATGCGAACCAGCGAGCGGAACGGCCGGCGCGCGGGCCCGGTTCACCCTGGACCGGACGCCGCAGTGTCCGCACTTCCGCTTCCGGGTCGCGAGCCGGCCCGCGGCCTTCCGGGGGCGGGCCCGCGAGCACAGCTGGCCAATCGCGAGCAGCCCTCCGGTCCGGGCGGGCAGAGGCTGTTCCTGAATGGCCCGCGTGTTCCTGCGTCGGCCCGGGCCTGGGTGTGGCGGTTGACGTGTTGTCTGGCGGCGCCTTCTCCGCTGAAGCTTGTATTTCCCGCGGTGCGGGAAGCTACGACTGAGTTCCTTCGGTCAGTGTTTTCCGCGTCAGGGGGTGATAATGTGATAGACTTTCAGAGCAGGGGATGAAGGTCCCAAGAGTTGACATTCCCCTTGGGGCGAAAACCGCCAAAAGATGCAGCAGGAAGATGAGGCCACCAGTGTCTTCCTCCCTGGCCTTAACTTTGCTAACAGGATTTGGCTCCTCGAGCTCTACCTCCTGGTTTTCTTTCTTTTTTTTTTTTTTTTCTTTTTCAATAGAGGAGGGTGTGTGTCTGTCGCTTAGGCTGGTCTCAGACTCCTGAGTTCAAGCGATCCACCGCCTCCACCATGCCCGGCCAGCCTGGTTTTATTGACCTGGGCACCTGATGTGACCCTCTTTTCAGTATCTTACATCTCCACTCAGTGTACAGTATAAATATCCATTGTTTGGCTGGCTGAAGCTCCAAATACCCACTTCTGCCAACAAGGACTAAAGCAGGATCTCTTGCTATTCTTTCTTTTCACTTCTTTTTCTGTTTTTAATTTTTATTCTTTTTTTCTTTCTTTTTTTAACGTATTTATATTTTTATTAGACAGAGTCTCACTCTGTCACCCCAGGTAAAGTGCTCTGGCCTCAGCCTAGCTCACAGCAACCTCAAACTCCTAGGCTCAAGCGGTCCTCCTGTCTCAGCCTCTGCTGGGACTGTGGGTGTGCCACCATGCTTGCTGATTTTTCTATTTTTAGTAGAGACAGGGTCCCTTATGCTCAGGCTGGTCTCAAACTCATGAGCTGAAGGGATCCTCCTGCCTCGGCTTCCCAGAGCATTAGGATTACAGGTGCGATATTTCTTTTTCAAAATATTGGTACTAAATAGCTGGACGTTGTGGTGGTACCTGTAGTCCCAACTACTAGGGAGGCTGAGACAAGAGAATCACTTGAGCCCAAGAGTTGGAGGTTGCCATGAGCTGTGACACCACAGCACTCTAATGAGGGCAACAGTGAGACACACATTTTCTTTCAATTAAAAGAAAAATATATTGGCTCAGCGCCTGTGGCTCAACGGGCTAAGGCGCCAGCCACGTACACCTGAGCTGGCAGTTTTGAATCCAGCTCGGCCTGCCAAACAACAATGACGGCTGCAACCAAAAAATAGCTGGGCAGGCATTGTGGTGGACGCCTGTAGTCCCAGCTACTTGGGAGGCGGAGGCAGGAGACTCGCTTGAGCCCAGGAATTGGAGGTTGCTGTGAGCTGTAATGCCACAGCACTCTATACAGGGTGACAGTTTGAGGCTCTGTCTCACAAAAGAAAGAAAAGAAAATATATGGGTACTGTCTGATTAGACAAAGCTGCATGAAGGATATCCTGGAACACTTTTTTTTTTTTTTGAGACAGTCTCACTGTGTCACACTTGGGTGTAGAGTGCTGTGGCGTCACAGCTCACAGCAACTTCAAACTCCTGGGCTTAAGCTATTCTCTTGCCTCAGCCTCCCAAGTAGCAGGGACTACAGGCGCCCACCACAACGCCCAGCTATTTTTTTGTTTTTGTTGCGGTTGTCGTTTTTTAGCTGGCCCAGGCTGGGTGCAAACCCGCCAGCTTCAGTGTATGTGGCTGGTGCAATAACCATTGTGCTACAGGCACCAAGCCTACTGGAACTCTTTATACTGTCTTCATAGCTGTCACCCAGACTGCAATGTAGTGGTGTGGTCATAGCTCAGCTCCCTGTAACCTCAAACTCCTGGGCTCAAGAGATTCCCTGCCTCACCCTCTAGAGTAGTTTGGCCTACGGGTATCTGCCACACCTAGCTAATTATTTTTAATTTTTTTAAATTTCAGAATAATACTAGGGTACAGGCTCGGCGCCTGTGGCTCAGTGGGTAAGGCGCCAGCCACGTATACCTGAGCTGGTGGGTTCGAATCCAGCCCTGGCCCGCCAAACAACAATGACAGCTGCAACCAAAAAATGGCCAGGCGTTGTGGCGGGCGCCTGTGGTCCCAGCTACTTGGGAGGTGGAGGCAGGAGACTCGCTTGAGCCCAGGAATTGGAGGTTGCTGTGAGCTGTGATGCCACAGCACTCTATCCAGGGTGACAGCTTGAGGCTCTGTCTCCAAAAAATAAAATAAAATAAAATAAAGAAGAAAGGAGTCAAAATAAGTTTTGTTCATTCAATCCTGCATATAAAATATTTATAAAATATCTACCATGCCAGTGCAATGCTGAGGGCTAGGGATGCAAATATGAATAAGATACAGTCTCCCTTCTCTTGGCTCCACCGTCAAATCAGAGGAATAGTCATATAAAGAAATCTCAGCACAAGGAGAGGGACAGATATACCACAGAGTGGTGCATGGTAGGAACTGACTCATTTTGCTCAGACCTGCTAGGAAGCTTCACAGAAGAGGAGCCCCTTGAGCTGGGTCTTGAAGGATGAGTAGGAGTTTGCCAGATGGGTATGTGGGCAGGGGCATTCCAGGCAAAGGGAGCAACTTTTGGAAAAACACAAAGGCATTGAACCAGCTTGGCACATTGTTTATTATTTGGAAAGCTATAAATAGCCATTGTGTAGAGAACAGAGAGTGTGTAGGAGAATAATGTAGGATGAAATTGCTAGGCCAGAGGGTCCCTTCTGAAAGGCCTTGAAGGCCAGGCTAAGGAATTTAGATGTTTTCCCAGGGACCGATATTTTTCAAAAATTTCCACTGAAGTAGTGTTCCCTAATACTAGAAGTTGAAACACAGAAGAGAGAGGACTCATCCTGCAGTCAGAGAGGTAAGGAGAGTATGGGGTTATAGACTTTTTGCAAGTAGGAAATATCTTGTTTTATGTTGAAAGTTCATGTGGAATTTTCTACACTACTTTTTATACTAATCTTTGATGTATGTTTTCATGGGGAAAAATATATATCTTTTGAGACAGAGTCTTACTTTGTCACCTTGCCAGCGTAGTATCATCATAGCTCACAGCAACTTCAAACTTTTGGGCTCAAGCAATCATGTTTCCTCAGCCCCCCAAGTAGCTGAGATTACAGGCCCCCGCCATGACACCTAGCTAGTTTTTCTACTTTTAGTAGAGATGGGGCCTTGCTTCTTGCTCAGGCTGGCGTTCAGGCAATCTACCCACCTCAGCCTACCAGAATGCTGAGATTTCAAGTATGAGCCACCATATCTGGCCTGGAAAATTATTTTTAAAATACGTTATTTAACTTTTCTCACTTAAGTCTTTTTTTTTTTTTTGTAAAGACAGAGTCTCACTTTATCGTCCTCAGTGGAATGCCATGGCATCACACAGCTCACAGCAACCTCTAGGCCAGGGGTCCTCAAACTACGGCCCACGGGCCACATGCAGTGGTATGAATTATATTTGTCCCCGTTTTGTTTTTTACTTCAAAATAAGATATGTGCATAGGAATTTGTTCATAGTTTTTTTTTTTTTTAAACTATAGTCCGGCCCTCCAACGGTCTGAGGGACAGTGAATTGGCCCCCTGTTTAAAAAGTGTGAGGACGCCTAAGGCAATTCTCTTGCCTCAGCCTCCCGACTAGCTGGGACTACAGGCGCCCGCTTCAACGCCCGGCTATTTTTCTGTTTTTGCAGTTCAGCCAAGGCTGGGTTCCCGCCACCTTCGGTATATGGCGCCGGTGCCCTACTCTATGAGCCTCAGGCGCTGCCCTCTCACTTAAGTCTTCAAGAAAAAAATATATTTCTCCAGAAAGGTGTACATTTTCTTTCTTTCTTTTTTTTTTTTTTTTTTGAGACAGAGACTCAAGCTGTCGCCCTGGATAGAGTGCTGTGGCATCACAGCTCACAGCAACCTCCAATTCCTCGGCTCGAGCGAGTCTCCTACCTCAGCCTCCCAAGTAGCTGGGACTATAGGTGCCCACCACAACACCCGGCCATTCTTTGGTTGCAGCCGTCATTGTTGCTCGGTGGGCCCGGGCTGGATTCAAACCCACCAGCTCAGGTGGCTGGCGCCTTAGCCCGTTGAGCCACGGACACTGAGCCCGGTATACATTTTCATTCCAAGATTTTGTTTTCCCTGACACGTTGCCACTAGAGGTAATGGGGAGCCACTGATGGCATAGGAATGCTTCCTCTGGGAAGTCCCCCCAACAATACCATCTCCTAATCTGCATATGTTAACACCCATCAGAACACTTCTCAGCCTGCAAGGAAATCATCCATTTCCATCTTCTGCGATTCATCCCCCATGTTGCCCTTATACTATTGAGGCCTTGGAGATGGGACCTTGAATTATAGATCTCTGGTTCTTTCACACCCAAAGATGCCAAAGGTGAGTGATAGAAGCACTGGATAAGAGAAACACGAAACAACAGAATCACTGACTGAGTGGACTTGGTTCCTGATACTCCCCAGATTGTAGCATTATTACAAGAGGGAGTCACTGATGGACCAAATTAATAGCACCCACCAATGTGGAGGAAGCCCCAGAAAGAGATGCCGAGCCAAAGAATTGTCCTTAGGGAGATCACAGAGAGGGTCAAGCACTGTACATCATTTGCTTCGGAGACCACGGGGTCTGGGAGTGTGTCTGTGTCTGTGAACGCAAGACTTGCTCCGGGGCTTTCTCCGGGGAGCCTCTTCAGGAGGTTCTTGGGGCCTCTGGAGCCTGAAATCTCAGGAAATCCCTGAACTGAGCCCAGCTATTCCCTGGAACATCCACTGGGGGCTCCCTCTGCAAAGGGTGGAAAGGAAGGAAGGGGGCAGATGGGGATGGAAACATTGCTGTTTGATGTTCTCAAAAATATGGGGCTTTTCAATGTTTGTTCAGCCAGTCTTGGACTTCTAAGACCAAATAGAGCTGCTTCTCACCCCTTATGCCCCGGAACTCTCCCCTTGCCCCACTCACCCAGAGACCAGGCTACAGCAAGTCAGCGTAGATCTCAAAGCTCAGACCCAGGGCCTGGGAAGGCAAAAGAGCAAAGGTCAGAGTTTGTGGCTCAGGACCAGCGGAGAACATTTATTGAGATGCCCTGAAATGGGGGTGGGTGATGAAGCAAAAAGACCATGGATGGAGCTCATTGTGTGTCAGCCAGGAAGACGTAACCTTGAATGACCACAGCAGCTCAATGAACGGAGAACAGCACTGAGTCCCTTGAGCCTTGTGTCAGGACCAGGACTAGGGTAAGGACTTTGCTGAGCCTGGTGTGACGGGGAGGCTGGCAACATGTTGGTGCAGACAACACAGAGCTGAGGCTAGAGCCAAGGCCTGGGATGGGATGGCAGCCTCACCTCATGTTTTTCCGCTCATATCCTCCTCTACCAAATCTATCTTCACTGCCTCTTCCTTGCCCTCGGTCAGCACCACCTCTCATCCCCATGAAAGTTCTTAGTTGTAAGCCATGCGCTTATTAACTCTGACCTGTTTAAGGAAAGAAATGGTTTATTGCCGGATACTGGGTAGGTCACAGAATTACCAGGAAGGCTACAGAACTAGGTTTGGCAGGAGCCCACATATGGCCACACCCTAAACAGGTTGCTAAAACCACTGCTGTCACCATGGGACGTTAGATGTTGCTGCTGGCAGCCATCTACAACCAGGTGGCCTAGAAACAGCTGCAACTGCTAGGAAAGATTCTGTTTCTATCCTCCACTAGTTCCCAAATCTAAGTCCAGGGCTGTGGTCCTGAATTCCTGCATCTGGGCCGCATACTCTCATCCTAGCTGGAAGGGGCAGGAGAAAAGAGTGTCAACAGGCAGATAGGTTCTGCCTTCCACCAAAAACAATAAGGTGGGGAATTTCTCAAAGGGAGAAGTTCAGATATAAGGCAGCCCAAAATGTTCTAGAGCCTGTTTTAGCTCAACTAAAACAGATTAGATTAGGAATAGGATTCAGATTGGACCTGGTAAATTATTATTATTATTATTATTATTATTATTATTATTATTATTATTGAGACATTGTGTTGCCCTCGGTAGAGTGCCATGGCATCACAGCTCACAGCAACCTCAAACTCTTGGGCTTAAGTGATTCTCTTGCCTCAGCCTCCCCAGTAGTTGGGACTACAAGCGCCCATCACAACGCCTGACTATTTTTTTGTTGTAGCTGTCGTCTTTGTTTGGCAGGCCCGGGCTTAGGTTCAAACCTGCCAGCCCCAGTATATGTGGCTGGTGCCCTTGCTGCTGAGCCACAGGCGCCGCCCTAGACCTGGCAAATTATTAATAAGATAGTTTCTGAGTCCCATCTACAGCAGTTTCTAGGCATCTGTTAAAAGGGATGAATATGTCAAAGGATTATAGGTGACACTTAGTGAAATAAAGCTTAGAAAGGACGCAGCACAGCTCTAGACTCATGGTATGCATTCTACAAAAGCAAGTTCCCTTTTATTTCATTTCATTCCATTTTCCAGCCCTGAGTTCATTTCTATTCTAGTCTAATCTCTATTTCAAGTCCCTGTGCTCCTCCTGTCTTGACTTGAGAAAGGAAGTCAGACCAGGAGGGGTCAGGGGGTGATGTCATTTCCCTTCTGCTATACCCAACCTCTGTGCTACCTCTGAGTTTTGTGGGGCCCTTTTGTCTGCCTTCCCAGTCCCTGCCTGGGCATCTCTCCTAAAAGGCTCAGAGTCTTTGTAGACACAGCTGACAACCACATCCACTGTCCCATCTGCAGTTAGGGCTGACACAGCCCTGACTGGCCAGAATCTCTACTTCCCAGCTCAGTGATTTCCATCAGGACCAGAGAGGCCAAGGTGGGAGGGGACAGAATCAGATGACAGGTTCTCTTGCAGCTATAGGGGTGTAAATTTGACATCCCGGAAGATCTTGGTGTGCTAGGCAGAGTTTTCATGGCCAAGTAAGCAGTGAGTGCTTGTTTCCTTTCCCCAAGACAGAAATGCCAGTATGGACACTAGGAGTTAGGTGGGGACTGACTAAGTCCTGGGAAAGTCCCAAAGCCACAGGAGAGTCTCTGAGCTGAAGGGGCTGTGAGTAGCCACCGCTAATTCCACACAAATTCATCTGGTCCTTGCACAAGGTGGATCTATTTCTTCCAGTGCACTTGCCTCTTGTCTGCCATGAATCTCCTTTGTCTCTGCCACATCTCAATGTCATTTCCTCTGCAAAGCCTTCTCTTGCTTCTCTTCCACTTTCAAAGCATTTTATGTTCCTGGGCAGCGTCTCTTCATAAGGGTTCCTTAAGGAAAAATAAAATAAGAGTGGCGCCTGTGGCTCAAAGGAGTAGGGTGCTGGCCCCATATGCTGGAGGTGGCAGGTTCAAACCCAGCCCCAGACAAAAACTGCAAAAAAAAAAGAAAGAAAAAGAAAATATATCAGGACCATTCCCCTCCCCCAACTCCTTATGCAAAAAGGAAGGTTAAGTCTACAGGCTGAGTCATACAACACTCCCTTTGAATGAAAACCTATTACTAGGCTCGGTGCCTGTAGCTCAGTGTCAAGGGCACCAGCCACATATACCAGAGCTTGTGGGTTCAAACCCAGCCCAGGCCTGACAAACAACAATGACAACTACAAACAAAAAACAAAAAAACATAGCCAGGCATTGTGGCAGGCGCCTATAGTCCCAGCTACTTGGGAGGCTGAGGCAAGAGAATCGCTTAAGCCCCCTGCTGCGAGCTGTGATGCCACAGCACTCTACCAGGGCAACATAATGACACTCTGTCTCAAAAAAAAAAAAAAAAAAGAAAACCTATTACTAACATTATGCATTAGCCACATCCCCAGAATTATAAAAGGCCTCAGGCATCCACAAAGAGTGTCCCCACAGATCATTCATAAGGAAATTAAAATTGTAGCTTTAGGTCTGTAATTTTTTGGAGGGATAGTCTTACTCTGTTCCCCTGGGGTAGAATGCCATGGCATCATAGCTCACAGCAACCTCATACTCTTGGGCTCAATCACTCCTCTTAGCTCAGCCTCCCAAGTAGCTGAGAGTACAGGTGCCCTGCAACAAGACCCAGCTATTTTTTTTATTTTTATTAGAAACAATGTCTTCCTCTTGCTAAGGCTGGTCTTGAACTCCCGAGCTCAAGCAATTCCCCCACCTTGGCCTCCCAGAGTGCTAGGATTATAAGCATGAATCACCACACCAGGCCTAGTCTATAATCTGAGCCTACCTCCTAAAAATAAAGTCTGTTCAATTCCACACTGATAATGATTCCAAGCTTATCTTCCCAGGTACAGAACAGAGACAATATGAGATCAATCAATTCCTTCACCCACCCAGAGACAGCCGCAGAACCGATTCTTCCTTTACTCCCTTTTTCTCTTCAAACATTCAAGTATCAGATGGAAAATGTACATGTACTGAACACAAACTAGAACCCCACAAGAATATACCATTCTTGTACCATTTGCCTTACTGCCGACCTCCTCCTCCTTTTTCTTTCCTTTTAAATTTGTATTTATTTGTTTATTTTTATTGATTCATTTGCAGAATATAACAGGACTACATATGTTTTAATTACGTGAATCACTTTTGCACAGTTTGAGTCAAAGCTATAAACGTGCCTGTCACGGTGGCGCCTATGCTCAGTGGGTAGGGCACCAGCCACATACACTTAGGCTGGTGGGTTCACACTCAGCCCAGGCCAGCTGGAACAACAATGACTACTGCAACAACGACAACAAAAAATAGCCAGGCATTGTGGCGGGCACCTGTAGCCCCAGCTGCTTGGGAGGCTGAGGCAAGAGAATCGCTTAAGCCCAAGAGTTTGAGGTTGCTGTGAGCTGTGACGCCACAGCACTCTACCAAGGGTGACAAAATGAGACTCTGTCTCAAAAACAAAAAAAAGTGCCTGTCACCCAATAGTGTGCATTGTACTGGTTAGGTGTGAATTTACCCCTCCCTTCCTGCTCTGTTGCTTTCTATTGATTCCTTTTTCAATGTTTCTCTTCCCTTAAATCCTGAGTTCTCAAATCCTTCTTGGGAGGGAACAGGTCACAGATGTTTCTGTGGCTTGTACTTTTCCAGATGTGTCCTCAAGCTTTGGCTCAATTAACCTCCATTGATTGATATCTTTGTCTCGGTCGCTTATTTGGGATTGTCAGTTCCTTCTCTCTATCCCATTCAGACAAATACCTTTACTCAGCTTCATCCAGCTCCGACTCAAGCTTTCATTACCCCTCTCTTCAATTCACAAGTAAGAGTTCCTCAAAATGGGACCAGCCCTAGTTTAAAACATGTTTGTGAGGAAGTGGTGTCAGGGTTTCACCTGAAGGGAAGCCGCACAGAGAGGTGAGCATCTCATCAACGGGGTGTCTAGAAAGAACATCCTGATTTTATGAGTAATGAGCTTGCCCTTCCCTCAGCTGAGGCATCTGGGAGGCAAAGAGTTGGTGCCAAAGGCTCTAGCACAGATGTTTCAGGACAGCAGCCTGTGAGTACTGTGAGCGGTGAGCAGCAGGAAGGGATAGGACCCGAGCACTGTGCACGAAGCCTGGCTGTTCTTAGGTACCTTGTGGTTTTTGGAGTTTACTTCCTTATTGACCTTGAGGAGAGAGAGCTGATTTGTTTTCTGAGCATGTAAGACTTAGAGCTAAAGCTTTCCAAGTGCTAACAGAAAGAGTAAGTCTATTGATTTGAAAACACAAAAGAAAACTGAAAATCTAAAATAATACATAAGTATTTACTGTCCATTTCTTTGTTAAGTTTTATGTTCCTAAATTTTCTTTTCTTTTTTTTTTTTTGAGACAGAGCCTCAAGTTGTCACCCTGGATAGAGTGCTGTGGCAGCATAGCTCACAGCAACCTGCAATTCCTGGGCTCAAGTGAGTCTCCTGCCTCAGCCTCCAAGTAGCTGGGACTACAGGCGCCCGCTACAACGCCTGGCCATTTTTTTGGTTGCAACCATCATTGTTGCTTGGCGGGCCTGGGCTGGATTCGAACCCGCCAGCTCAGGTGTACGTGGCTGGCGCCTTAGCCCGTTGAGCCACAGACACCGAGCCTCCTAAATTTTCATTATGTTAGAAAACAGTTAGGAGGTAGATTTTTCTCACTTCCAGGATTTCCTAAATATTCATCATGATTGCTGAGAAGTCACAGCCAATCATAGGTTCAATGAGTTCCTTGTGGACAAGTAAGTTCTTCAAATGATAAACATCATTTCAAGATATTAAGCACCAAAAATCTTTTTTTTTTTTTTTTTTTGAGACAGAGCCTCAAGCTGTTACCCTTGATAGAGTGCTATTGCATCACAGCTCACAGCAACCTCCAAATCCTGGGCTCAAGCGAGTCTCTTGCCTCTGCCTCCCAAGTAGCTGGGACTACAGGCGCCCGCCACAACGCCCAGCTATTCTTTGGTTGCAGCCATCGTTGTTGTTTGGCGGGCCCAGTCTGGATTCGAACCCGCCAGCTCAGGTGTATGTGGCTGGTGCCTTAGCCCATTGAGCCACAGGTGCCGAGCCTATAGCTTAGTCTTTTGAAGCTCTTCTGAGGACTGAGTGTCAACATATTAAGCATATATTCTCACTGGACAGGTGGCTATTGAAGGTACAGGACAGTAGATTCTCTTTCTTCAGATGCAGAGAGGTCACCTGGACATGACCTTTTGGTACAAAACACTCCTGCCTGCTCTGGGGCCACATGACCCGATCTCCATCCCCTCGCTCCCGCAGTTCATGTACAGAGGAGAGAGGAGTGTGAGGGCAGAGGAAAGGCTAAGAACTCTTCAGAGCACCTTGACTTCTCATTCCTCTGGGGCTAGAAAATATGGAGAGGCCAGTTTCCCACATCAGAGGCCCATCATTGTCATCATCATCAAGGCCTTGATTAAATATGGAAAGAATTCTACACCAAGCATATTGGAGAGAAAGGAGAATGATTTATACTGAATGGACCAGGAGAAAGGGATATAATTTCCTTGTGTAAATACACGGTTAAACCTGGTATTCAAGAACTTAATATTCACCTTTGAGGGCTTTCAAGTAACATCAAAGGTCCATGACACATAGGGTTGGCAGGCTGTCTGACTTGCTACTTAATTAGTTTCTGGTCATAGGCAGAGCTGTCATAAATTGAAAGCTCATTTCCTATAGATGCAATGTTATTTACATTGGGGCTCTGTTCCTGGAAGTCCTTTTTACATTGTAAAACCAGTAAAACATAAGAAAAAATAAAACAAATATATGACTTTACAGAGTTAAGAGTATAAAACCACACATGAAAAAAAACTACAGCATGAATAAATATTTCTTTGGGAAATTCTTCTGCATGGCTAATACTGATGAGGCTTCTTAAAGTATGAGCCCAGTGATGTAGGGGCTGCAGAGATTCTTGCTTCCTGGTCAGTGTTCCCAAAGGAGCAAGGATCTTATTTTATTTTTTTTATTAAATCATAGCTGTGTACATTAATGCAATCATGGGGTACAATGTGCTGGGTTTTTTTTTTTTTTTTTGAGACAGAGCCTCAAGCTGTCACCCTGGATAGAGTGCTGTGATACCACAGCTCACAGCAACCTCCAATTCCTGGGCTCAAGTGAGTCTTCTGCCTCTGCCTCCCAAGTAGCTGGGACTACAGGCATCTGCCACAACGCCTGGCCATTTTGTTGTTGTTGTTGCAGTTGTCCTTGTTGTTTTAGCTGGCCCAGGCCAGGTTCGAACCTGCCAGCCTCAGTGTATGTGGCTGGCACCCTAGCCACTAAGCTACGGGCGCCACCTGGAATTTACTTTCAAGGGCCAGATGAGAGGTTTTATAATAAAACAAGGTTAGCCAAGGACTGGTCATCGTCAAAGTGGCTGATGGGCTCATTTGGGGTATATTATACTATTCTTTCTACCTTTTCTATGTTAGAAGTTTTCCATAGTCAGAAGTTCTTGTTTTTTGTTTTGTCTTTTAAATGGTAACGTTAGAGCTGGATTCTGGGTGAGGGGAGCGGAAGTGAACCACAGGCTTGTTTTATAATACAAGGAGGCAGACAGGAAACTTTTAAGACCAAGAATAATGTATGTTTGCAAAAATAAAAAAAAAATTCAACAAATACAGCAAGCACAGATTATTATTCGTAGTATGTAGTGACTTGATAATGAAAGCTCCTACGGAAAGTTAACAAAATACATTAAGCAGCAATTTCTATTAAAAAAAAAAAAAAGAAATGAAAACTAACCAGTAAGTATTGGGGGAAATACTGGTCTCTGTTGGCCTGCACTGAAGTGTGAATCGGACGATGGAAGGCCCTTTTTCCCTTCCTGTATGTTCTAACCACCCACCTAAGGGCACGTGCTGGCCCTGCTGAGCGCCGCCAGGGGTTACTTGTCACCTCCGTATCCCTCGAAGTTCCCTGCTTTCCCCCTGAGTGGCTATCCTCTCTGGCTGCAATCTTCAACACAAATGCCTTCCTGGAGGAGGCAAATGAGTGAATTGGGGGTTTATACGTTTGTCGGTTAAGAGGGGGCTGCCAATCTGAAGAAAGCACAGCGGACCCCAGGGAGGAGCCAGGTCTCCCCTACACATCTTTGGGGCTCCCCACGGCTATCCCTTGCTCCCACATGTCTGAAGGTTGTTCACAGCCACCCTTTTTACCTTTTTATTAATTATGGTCTTTCAGAACCCCATCAAGGAGCCCAAACCGATGTAACCGTTAAGCTGCCTGTCAAAACCCACAAGGATGCATTTGAACCCAGACATAAACCCAAACATGTGATCTTTCAAACCGTGTTTAACCTATGGGTGAAGCTGAACGGATAAGCTCACCAAGAACTGGCAAGGGCATTAAATAAACCCCTTTCAATTCCTTTTTTAATCTATTTATTCCAAACTATGTGGGAGGGAAGGATGGCCCATTAGGCATTCCTGATTAGGAGATCTTGCAGTAAGATGTGTGTCCTTTTCCTATTACTGTCACTAATGAGCAGAACAACACCCTCCCCCTCCCACTGTGCTGCAGAAGCAGCGAGCTGTCAGGGCGAGGGGAGCCTTCCCAGGCTGGCAGCCCACAGAGGCCCGCCACTGCTCTGCGTGGTTTCAGGATCCATCCTCTAGTTACCGTCAGGTAGGAGCAGAGGACAGCAAGCAGGGACAAGAAGTAGGGCTTTTCTCTCAAGTCCTTCACTTCTTCATTTCTTTGTCCATCTTCATTCCCCCCCTCCCCCAAACATCTGAGATGCACATGCACACATGAACACACCCCTCCATAGCCATCTCTAACAAGAGAGCCAAGCTGTGTCAGGTCTGGATGGCATAAGAATCTGCAGAGGTAAGATACCCACCCTGCCAGAGACCTATGCCCCAGAAACAAGCCGGCTCCAGCCAGGGTGTATCTAACAGAATTGCTCCCACAACAGCACATTCACCTTCGCCCAGGCTCTGACCTACCTTTAGGGCAAAGTGCCCCACAGCCCATGGTTTAGGATTTCAGCCACAATCATGGTATCTTCTGCCCAGAGCTGACCTCTCCCTGTGCCATCCCTACCCCTCTGCTTTCAGGCCAGTTTTCATAGGTCTGGAGGTCTGCAAAGCTATAGGATCTTTTCAACAGCTTCCTGAGAATGCTGCCTGCTCGGCACAACCCTCAGCTCAGTGTGTTGGCTGAGAACAAGTGGCTGCCTATATAATTTAATATGATGCCACTTGAGACTCACAGACCCGCTGCTAAGCAAGCAGGATTCTGCCTCTTGCCTGCTGGCAACCCCAAATCTGAAGTGCCTGCTTGTTTCTGCTCAGCTGGGATGTACACCTCAGGTTCCCAGCAGGGCAGGGCAGGGTGGTGGCTGGGCTGGGTACCTCCAGGGGATCACATGCTTGGGGGCCGCATCTGGGCCATCTGAGATGTCTTAGCCCACCCACAGCCTCAAGGTCATGAGCGTCTAACTTAGGCAGAGACAACCAGTAGGTATAGTAGGGTGGTCCCCAGACAGCCTTGGATACAGAGAGGCCCTGCTGTACCCTCAAAAGCTTTTTCTCAAGTGTTGTTGGGGGAAATTATCCAAACGGCTGAGATAATCTAAACTTGTAGTTAGGTAATGAAGAAGTGAGGATGTCTCCATACACATTTCTAAGCATAAGTAAGTGATCTTAGGCATGTGTTAAGGACAAGAAGAAAACATTCTTGTTTTTGAATATTTGTCGTTTGGGTTCTCTGGGTTTGTTCTGGTTGATTTAATGCAAAGTCCTTCCAGATGAAGCAGGGAGATAGCCCAGCACTGGCACTGGGCTAAGTGGATTACTCAGATGCCAGAACCAGGTCATCTGTGCCCTAGTCACCCCTGTGGGGGACTCAAGACTGGTTCCCAAGATCCAAGATTCTGGATTCTGGGTCAGCAAGGATGCCAACTACTGCGGTCTATCTTCCGGGACCCTATGCTAAAGTCACTCTGCCCTGGGGGTGAGAGAGACTGAGCAACAGGACAAAGGTGGTCTCACGGAAAGTCCGTCCTAAGGAAAATCTCGTGTGGAAGGATCATTTGGCTAGAATGAAGCAGTGGATGGACTCTTACTTCCTGCTCTACCTGACCCTAAGACCAAGGTGGGGATTGTTGTGGGGGATAGTGCTGCAGAGGTGCTCGAGAGGTGCTACTATACCCTGGAGCAACAGGTGCACTTTCCAAGGCAAGGGGCCTTGTGCCCTCAAAGGGAGGGTGGGGGTGAGACCTGAATAAATTGACACATAGACCCTCCTTCATAGTCCTCTCTAGCAGGCTGGTTGATCCAGATGATGGATGAGGGGTTTGTTTTATTGGGGTGAGACGGGAAGGTGGTAGTGGCAGGAGGCTATCTGGGGTACTTCTCCTTTTTGGAAAAGGATAAAACTCTAAGCTTCCATAGATACCCTAAAAGCCCTAGAAGGAGAAATCTTGGGATATAATTTCTATGTTAACCACAATCACTTGAAAAGGGGACTCTTTTGTAACTGCCCACTTTATAATCATCATTAAAGAAGCACAATATTCTTCAAATAAATAGGCAAAGATATAGGGTTGTCCAACCTGCAGTGGGGGCAGGGGTGGTGAATGTTGAATTTGCAAGGACTTTTTTGCTTATCTACGGTGTTGGATACCATGAAAATATGCATGAACTTTTTGTTTGCCAATCAGTTTTCGTTAGTGTTTGTGTATTTACTGTGTGGCCCAAGACAACTCTTATTCTTTCAGTTTGCAGCAGACAAAAGGTAGGACACCCCTGGATAGAGCATGAAAATTCAACATTTCAGATTCATAATCATTATGTAACTAGCATTAAGTTGAGCCCCTATATACATTATCTCATTTAATCTATAAGATGCAGAATTTATAAAAATGAATTTATGTCATACCTACTGCCTAATGCATTAGAGTATGTTAAAGAGAAATCTAGAAATAGTACTGTAGGACTGAACTAAAAGGTTTTGATTCACAGCAAAGGAAATTTAATTAAAGCATGTAATGTCAATTACTGTCATTCATAATCATATTACACTTCCCCAGAAATAATACAGATATTAAAGTCTAGAGTTACCTGCATGTTTGATGTAAATAGGATAAAATTATCTAGGTTCTGAAAATGTCCAGATATCAGAAAGAAAAACAAGTATCTCTACTCAGCCTCATGTGTCATCAGATTTCTTTAGGAAGGGACATGAGCATCCAGCCACAAGGAAGTCCAGGTTGTAAAGACTTTTGAAGGTGCCTAAAAATCTGGGGTTTAACATGGTCATGAGTTTAACTGCTAGAAGGTCCCTGCTTCTTTTAACAAGCACCAGGAGTGGCCACAGAGCTCTCAATGAACTCTCACCAGTTTGGGGGCTCTGTCTAGTGATAAGGACCAGATCTTCTCATGGGGCAGCTTCAAGGTCCCGTGGGAAGAAGGAACCACAGAAAAGCGTCAGAGCAAAGAGAACACGGCACATTGACCCAACCACAGTTGGGCTTCAACCAGGGCATCCAGCATCCCAACACTTCATCCCCTTTCCCTTACAGAGTATATACTATTGACATCAGGAGCTGAACAGCAAGGTCACTACAGGATGCAAGACAACAGGAAGGTCTTTGCCATCTTGGGATTACAGTGCAGTGGGGGAGATGGACATTCATTTAAGAAATATACAAATTCATAAATACAAGCCAAGTACCACTGAGTCCTACTTTCTGCATATCTGTATTAAGTATTAGAAAATGTCTATTCTGTGGAGTCCTGGCAAAAACTAAGTCACTCCATATGTACAAAGTTCTTAACAAAAATTAGGAAAAGTTCTACTATTACTGTTTTGATTACTAATGAGTATTCAGCACTTAATAGCTGTATGACCTGGGGCAAGTTACTTTACTTCCTTTCAGGTCTCTGTGTTCCCACACTGATCAGTTTTAGTAAAACAGGATAATAAAGATTCCTCATGAAAAAGATTACATGAGTATGCAGAAGGGGTTTGATAGTAAGAGTTTGATAAACGTTTACTAGTGGTGATTACTATTTTGTAAGATTCTGGGGAATAAATAGCCAGGCATTGAGGCGGGCGCCTGTAGTCCCAGCTTCTTGAGAACCTGAGGCAAGAGAATCGCCTAAGTCCAAGAGCTGGCGGTTGCTGTGAGCTATGATGCCATGGTACTCTACCGAGGACGACAAAGTGACACTCTGTCTCTTAAAAAAAAAAAGAAAAAAAAAAGACTCTGAGGAGGAGAATTTTCAGACATCATGTCAGCTCGTGATATGCTTATACTCTAGCTCGGAGTTTTTCAAGAGAGGCACCATTGATCTTTGGACTGAATAATTCCCTGTTGTGAGGGGCTGTCCTGTGCATTGCAGAATATTTAGTAGCATCTCTGGCCTCTACCCACTAAATGTCACCAGCACTGCCAGAGTCGTGACAACCAAAAATGTCTTCAGCCATTGCCTAATGTCCTGGGGGTGGGGGCAAAATCGCCCCCACAGAGAACTCCTGATGTAGCTGGAAAGTGCCACGTCCTGGGAGGAAGGAAGAACAATGCAGAGCTAGAGTCCATGGTCCTGACAAAAAGACCAAGAGTGAGTCAAAGAAGGGTGCCCATTGACAGAAAGCCAGGGAAGGGGGCTTAGCAGAGAGGGCCTCAAAGGGCACTTCACGACCATTTCAAATGTATGACCCTTTGGATAAACATAAAAATCTCTTTATTCAGATTTGAAATTTCAAAGCCAATTAAACATCATGACTAAACCCAAATTAAGGCAACTATAGTATATTGAATATAATTTTCCATTACAAACAGTTCCTTCCTCCCACCAAATTCTGATAAAGCTTCTTAGCTAAATGTCAACTCATGCTGATTTAGATAGGCTGGGAAGACATAAAAAGAAAGAGAATGGGTAAAATGGCTTATACCTATAATCCTAGCAATCTGGGAGGCCTAGGTGGGAGGATGCCTTGAGTTTGAGACCAGCTGAGCAAGAGAGAGACCCTGTCTCTGCTAAAAATAGAAACCCCATCTCCCCTAAAAATAGAAAAATTAACTGGACATTGTGGTAGGCTCCTGTGGTCCCGGGTATTTGGGAAGCTGAGGCAGGAGGATCACTTTAGCCCAGGAATTTGAGGTTGCTGTGAGCTAGGCTGATATCAGGGCACTCTAGCTTGGGCAATAGAGTGAGACTCTGTCTAGAAAAATAGATAAATAAAAAAAAAATAAGAGAGAGGGAGCAAGGGAAAGAGGGAAGGAGGAAGGAATGAGAGAAATGTCCACTGATGTCTCTAGAGATGAGTCCAAATTTTACCCAAGTGAGTCTGCTTTCAGGACAGACAATGTCTGGCCCACCCTGGCTTCCAGCGGTGGCATCTCACTCCATCCCCTCCCCATGAGGGATCATCTGGCCCTTATCTCTAACTCAGTCCTACCTCAATTTCCAGGACACATCTTGACCTGAGGCATTCCTGGGCTCAACAGCACCATCATCTGACCCCAATAAAGTGCCCCATTCCCAAAACAGACTCTCAACCCGCCACCCCAGTTCTTACTGCTGAGCTCCTGCCTTGGTCCCTGTTGGTGCATCTCTGTCCAAGCATCTTCATGGCTCCCCATCCCAGAACCCTGCCTCATGTTTGGGGCTAACACTGCAGTGTCCTAAGGCTGCCCCCTGCCTTTCTGGACATCTGAGCACTATTCCACCCAGAGCTCCTGCTGCTGCACTCGGCCTACCCATTGGGATATCTTACTACTTTGTCTTGGACCTTGCTTTCCTACTGATCAGACACTGCCACTCCCATGCTGGCCAGACGGCATCTTCAGCACTAGCATGTGGGCCAGCAACCTGAGTAGAGTCCTGTCCTGGAGGAAGAGTAAGATCCAAGTCCCATCCCTGCCTGTCTTCCTCTTTCCGTTGTGGATAACTGACCATGTCACAATACGACCAAGCACAAATCACTCCCTCTGAGGTTTGGTTATCTCCAGAGTATGGTAGAGGTAGGTTAATCAGACTGCGGCTCTGTGCATATGATTCAGTTGTTAATGTATATACATTATAAACCAAGTACCTCCCTGATGCAAGATACCCTAACAGGTGAGGGAGAGGAGAACTAAGGCTTATCAGTTTACTGTGTACCAGACATCACTTTCTGTGCTTTATGTACTTATTTAATTTCATCTCACAATGACCCTAAGAGGTAGGTATTTTCATTAACGTTGTGTATATGAGGAGACTGAGTCTGAAGAGCCAGGAAGTCATCAGGTAGGTCCTCAACAGTGGCCCTGTGACTTCAAAACCTGTCTTCATTCCCTGACGCCAGGAGTGGACTTTTCCATGGGTAACGGGAACCCGGCAGGGTTTTATCTTTTTCTTTCCTTAAAAAATTTTTCCCTTTATAAATCTTGATAATACACCTAGCATCCACTTCCAGAGTACTCAGAGTGCTCATACAAACTGTCCTCAGTCTCCTCTCCCAGGTTTTTCTACTATGAAAATTCAGATCACACAGAAGATGAAAGAAGAAGATGTAGAAGAGAACTCTACAGACTCTCTCAAGGGATCTGAGTGCAAATGATTATTATAACTGTCCCAATGAATAAGGCACTATTGGAACTTGGATTTCCCAGACAGGGGTGGGGAACCTGCAGTCTTTAAGGCCTCATGTGGCCTTCTAGGGCCTTAAGTGCAGCCTTTTGACTGCACCCATATTTTATAGACAAATTGTTCCATTAAAAGTGGTCATTAGATTGCTTTTTAGGGTGTATGGACCTGAAGGGATTTGCATATAAACTGCTACAATAGAGGGTCTGAGTAACACATAGATGGACCCCCATCACCTGTTACAGCCAGGCACCTTGCGTATTCGTCAGTCACATTTAAGCCAGAGAAAAAAGATAGACAGCTAGTGCCTGCAACACAGACTTGTAAATAGCTACTCATCCCGTATGGAAATCTATTTAAAGAAGTAACCAGGCTGGCCAGGCACCGTGGCTCATGCCTGTGAGACCTCGTCTCTATTAAGAATAGAAAAATTAGCCCAGAGTCATGGAGAGCGCTATAGGCCCAGCTACTCGGAAGGCTGAGGCAGTAGTATTACTGAGCACAGGAGTTTATTTAAGGTTGCTGTGAGGTATGATGATGCTACAGTACTCCACCCAGGGCAATAGAGTGAGTCTCAAAATAAAAGAAAAGAAAAGAAAAGAAAGCAGCAACCAGCATTCACCCCTGAGCCTTCATATATAGACTTACAGGAGTCATAGCTATGTTTTTATTTTTCACTATTTTAGATTTAGAAAGCATAAAACCAACAGTAATGAAGCAATGGGTCAGAAACCACTGAATCCACTTTTTACCATAGGAAAACAATGAACTATAAAATTTAGACTCTTATCTGATCCTTATAATTGGACAAGACTAGCTTTTACATGACCATAGTCATCATGGCTTATAGAGTTTTATTGTATTTTTTATCATAGCTTTAAAATGTATCTCTATACCTATTTAAAAAGTGAACTTATTTGATATTTTAATGACAATATAATATTCATTTTATCCAGACCTAGCCTATTATATTTAAGTTATCACACAATTATTGGTCATTGGGATGTTTCAGTGCAGATAAAACTAAATGTGTGTGTATGCACATTTTTTAAAATGTTTTTTATTTAAGACATATTTCCAAAAGTGGAATTGTTGGGTTGGAGTGGAGGATTGATTCTATGAACCATTTTTGCATATCATCACTCTGTTCTCTAGGGAGGAAAAAAATAGACAATTTATAATGCCTTCTTCAATGTCTGAGTATATCTGTTTGCTCAAAGCTCTTCCCATGTTAGATTTCATAGCTGTTATTTATTTCTGATAATGTAATAGGTACAATGTGGTAATTCATAGTTGTTTTAACTTGAACACATTAACTTACCTCCCTAGGATTTGTTTACAGTGAACGTTCCTTTTGTGTGAATTGTCTACTCATAGCCTTTGACCATCTGTCCAATGAACAGATGTGGACTTGATTGTGCCCTTTCAGATTTTTACAAAACTCCCCCAAAGTGTTTTGATATTAAGTTTTCAGCAGTCACGTTGACTACGACTCTTTCCCCAATCTGTTGCTTCTCTTTTCTCCTTTTTGTTGTGTTGATTTTCTTTGTACAAAAAAAAAAGTTGTTTTTTTAAAAAGGTAATTGAGCCCATCAGACTTGTCACTGATAATTTCTTCAATTGCTTCAATAGTTAGAAAATTGTCTTTCCTCAACAATTGGAATAAGTATACCATTAAAAAAATTAGTTCTTTAAACCATCTGGCATTTGTTGTGGTATAGGGATACAGTGACCATATTTTCTGAATCAAAAATTGGAACATGTGATCTGACAAATGCCAGTGTTCTTATGGATAAAATGGGACAGAATATTTAAAATTGAGACTGTCCTGGAAAATTGAGGACATATGGCCCCCATATGTATGAAGCAAGCTGTTATTTTAAAGGTACAATGCCAGGCCCTGCTTTTTTCAGTTCCTGTCAACTCTAAGCAACAGAGATTTTTAGCCTAAGGCTCAGTCTTACCCAAGTCCTGAGCCCAACCTTACTAGGGCAGGCAGGATGTCAGCAGAGCTGGTCCCGCTAGAAGGTGGGCTCCAGAATTAGTTATGTTACAATTAGTTAGTTTGCCTGCCCCTGTAGATATCCACTTCTACCTTCCCCACCAAGCTGCTTGCCTAGAAGTAGCTGCATCAGTGGGCACACTTGACCTCTGCCCTCAGCTTACATTAAATCAATGAGAATACAAAAAAAAATCCAGGAGAGAGAAGACAGGTAGTTGGGGCATTAATTTCCTGATTCTCTTATTGTGGGGTCACCATGACCAAAGGTCGTAAGTCCTGTCTGTTGGTGGCCCACCTCCTGCTACTTTATCTCTGGAATTCAGTAAATGTACCGTCCATCCTTGGCCCTTCAGGCCTATAAGTGGTAACAGCTCCCCATGGTTACCAGTCTCAGGATGGACTATACGTTGCTTACTTCTTTGTTAAAATAAAAAACAACAAATAAACAAAAAAAACCTTATTAAACTGTACTTAGGATACACAATTGAGTACGCCATCATTTGCAATGGGGAGCCAGCATTTGGGCTGTCTTGGTGATCAAGTACATACACAATCACAGAGTTAATTTTGCCCAGACCCCATCACTAAGTTGGTTCTGTGCACACAGTGGTTAAAAGTCTAGTTTTTCCTA
This sequence comes from Perodicticus potto, assembly GCA_963574655.1. Classification (NCBI taxonomy): domain Eukaryota; kingdom Metazoa; phylum Chordata; class Mammalia; order Primates; family Lorisidae; genus Perodicticus; species Perodicticus potto. The sequence goes on from CAUYRH010077615.1 coordinate 28,195, forward strand.
AAAGTAGAGCCCTTCTCTAGACCATAGCCTTTTTGACAACTTTGCCAGCCCTTTTGTAGGATGGGACATCCCAACTCCCTCCACCAGACCACCCCTCACCCATCCCCCCACTGACTGCACAGTGGCTACACTCTGGAGAGAATACCAGGTGCTGCAACCCCAAGCTCATATTCAAGCTTAAAATCCTGAATTTCCTATCTTGGTTCCACCCTATCCCAGCTGCTTTCTTTTCCCCCAGGACAGGATTGGGGTCCCTGCATGCCTCAGGACCTCAGCCACTATATGGGAACAGTGGCCTTTTTTTTCAGAGGCAAGCAGAATGCCAGAGACCATATCATGCCTTTAAGATCACTGGGATGGGTGTCCTTATACATAAAAATTGGTTCAGTCATTACAATGAATGTGTGGGTGATAATTATCTGAGCTGCCTGTTCTGGTCCTTAACTTATGGTGCTCTTTGGAAAACCCTGCAGTGACCCACCTCTTACCCATAGCACTGCCGGATACCTTCTTGGGTGTTCCATTAACAACCTGGATTCCACTTCTGCCGAGACTTTATCACTCGGGGGGCAACTCTGACATGCCCGCCATCTACGGGGCAACCATGGAGAAAGAGATGCTAGGGAACAAGAAATCCAAGCTTGCCCTCAGAAGTCACCACACAGCACCAAACACAGAGACCTCAAGACTCAACTCAACAAGCATTCACCAGGGCAGATTCAGTGCTACAAAACCACCCTGAAAAGGTCATGATGCAAACAGAAATGAGATATTATGGCTGTGAAATTGGATTATAGGCAACAGACAAGTGCCAAGAGGATTGGTGAGGCTTTGGAGAAGAACCAGGGTCAGCGTTGAACTTGAGAGTAGGGATAGGAAGCAAGACCAGAGCAAAGTCTTAGGGACAAGCATCAGCAATGGTAACAATGTGAAACAGCTGGTGGCTGAGGGCCAATAAGGAAAACCAAAATTGTGCTACTCCTCTATTTCTATGTAGGCACCTCTGTAGACCTATCTGACAGAGACTAGGCTGCAGCTCTGAATCCTCAGGGCCCAGAACACAGTTGAGCAAGCATCAATAAATGCGAATCGAATAAAAAAATGAAAACATTTAACCCTGCTGTTACCCAAAGCCAAGGTTTCAATTCTATACCTGCAGGGGGAAAGGGTCACCCAAGAGAAGAAGCAGTTTGTGATAGATGCTTTTAAGTCCAATCAACAGCATTCCCCCCATAACTTGAGGTAGCTTCCCCAGTTGCCTTATGACTTTCAGAAAGTGCCTTTATTTCCATTAGGAGCTACAGCTCTTGAAACTACGGGGAAAGGCTGTTTTCCTGTCAGTGCTCCAGTGGCTGGTTTCCCAGTGAGCCTGGTGAGTAGCTCGTAAGGGCTCTGCTCTTAGGCTGTGCCACTGAGCCCAGTCGTGTACCTGAGCGCATCTAAGCCCTAGGGGCTCTCTACAATAGTGTGGGTCTGAGACTTTTGTTCTACACAGTCGTTGCCCCCTCCTCCCTTTCTAAACCAGCTTCAAACTCCAAGTGTTACATTTATTGACCCTGAAAATGCAGCGTATTTCCCTGCATTTCTAATACATCTTGGGTTCAATGTACCTTTTCTTCAGGCACTGACCCCCCACCATCCTAGGTTAGAGTCTCACTTTCTTCTTATTGATAATATGAATATAATAAAATAATTTACATTTGCCTAATGGTTCCCAAAGTCTGCACATGCATCTTATTTAATCCCATAGCAACCCTACCTACTAGGTAGTGTGATCTCTATCTGATGCTGAAGCTCCAAAGAGCTGTGAGACTTGTCCCATTCCATAGCTACAGCAGCAGCACCCAGCACTCCCTAAAGCCTGGGACTCCCAATCTTCAGTCCTACTTGTTGATTCCTTATTTCTCCTTTTTTTCTTTTTTCTTTTTTTTTGAGACAGAGTCTCACTGTGTCCCCTGGGGTAGAGTGCTGTCGTATCATCATAGTTTATAGAAACCCCAAACTCATGGGCTCACGCCATCCTCTTGCCTCATCCTCCAAGTAGCTGGGACCACAAGCACCCACCATGACACCCAGCTAGTTTTTCTATATTAGTAGAGACAGGGTCTCGCTCTTGCTCAGACTAGTCTTGAACTCCTGAGCTCAGGCAATCCACCCGCCTCACCCTCCTAGAATGCTAGGATTACAGTTGTGAGCTACGGTGCCTGGCCTCCTTATTTCTTTATATTTGCTTGAAAAAGTGTGACCCAGTAGAGCTGATGGACTCTTGGCTTGGTGCTACTGAGTTGGTCTATGTGTCAAGTAAGGTTTGGACTGGTAGGCTAGGAGAGGTAAAGCCCCTTCCATCTCTTGAGTCTGCTTTTGTAATCTTACACTCCAACCTGTCGTCAATTTTCCCCAAAGTAAGTCATTCGCTTCAACATCCCCCAACTTACCACATGCTATTTTTTGACACTCGACTATTACTACACATTTTGTGGAGCTAGGCAGTGAACTGGATAGCAATTCCCTATCTCCAATTTCCTACAGAGTTGTGGAAAATTGTGTTACATAGGGCAAATGAAAGAGCTAACAGCAGCAGGGGGAAAAATCATTAAAATGTAGTCGGTTTTGTTTAATCCTGCCTCCCTCAGCAGATTTGGTCAGTGACCTCTCTCTGAGTCATGAAAAGGCTTTAAAACTTGCTCTGATTTACATCTGTAGGAAATAGAGTTTACATCTTGCATTTTTCTTTTAATTTTTTTTTTCATTCCCAAACCATATTTTATTCCCCCTCTATATGGAATTTCTTGATAATACTTCAAGATGAAAATATACATACATAATAGCTTTTTGGCTTCATGGTGTGGATTAACCAAAACCACTCATTTCAACAAGAGCCTGGAGGCTTTAAGCCAATTACCTCCGAATGTATTCTGTGAGATTTAGCTGGGCGGTCTTCTCCTGGTCAATTAAGTCATGGGAAAAGGCTCAGAATCACCAATGATCTCACTTGGAGAGTGATCCACAAGGAGAAGTGTTAAAAGAAAAAGTTTTCTATCAGAGTCTAGAGGCAAGGGGCTATTTTCATTACTTTTGGCATATGAAGCATGGCAGATGGTCTGATCTCTCACATCTCTACATTTTGAACTCTATTCCAGAGGAAAAATAAAGAACAACAATTTAGTGGAGGTCAGGAAGGCAAAGTTTATAACTTCAGCCCACCTTCCCCTCCCCCTGCCCAAGGCTGGGGCTCTGTGGATAATGGCCATTACTCTTTGGTTGTAAGCAATAGAGTCCTCCTCCCCCAAGCTAATTAATTAAAGGAGAGTTTTTAAAAAAATACTTTGGTAGGCAAATTCCTAAAATAGCCCCTTAAGATTTCCCACTATAATCCTAGGATAGTTAATATAATAAGATATCATGGCCTGGATATGCTAGGTTATCTGGCAAATTTTGCAGATATAATTAAGGTTACTAGTTCTGATTTGAGGTACCCAAAAGGAGATTATCTGGGTAAACCTAATCTAATTCCCTCACCCTTTATGCAAGAGTTTTCTTCTGTCAATAGCAAAAGAGGAAGTCAGGGAAACAAGAGTTTGAGAAGGTTGAGCTATGTGGGAGATTCTCTGTTGCTGATATGGAGAAGGCCATGTGGCTAGGAGCTATGAGTGGCCTCTGAAAGATATGAGCAGTCCTCAGCCAAAGACAGCAAAAACCAGGGACCTTAATCCTACAGCTGCAAGGATTTGCATTTTGCCAACAACTTGAATGAACTTAGAAGCAGGAAAGAGCCCAGCCTGGCTAACATCTTGATGTCAAACTTGTGAAACACTATGCAAAGAACGCAGCTGAATCCACATTGACCTCTGACCTACGGAATTGGAATATAATAAATGGATGCTGTTTTAAACTAATTTGTTATGCAGCAATTGAAAGCAAATACAGATTCCTATTAATAGTATGAACACAAGGATTTACATTTGCTTAATGGCTCCAAAGTTTGCACATGCATCTTATTTAATTCCATAACAATCTTGGTAACTATGGCATAGGAAACTCAAATATGATAGGCCAAGTGGGAAGGAGAGAAGTCTTTAGAAAACAAAGCCTCTTCTTCATCTCTCAGGGGACACCTGGGCTCTCCCCATTCAGCTTCTCCTTTGATCTTGACCAGTTTCCTACCCTTGCAGGGGACCACACATGGCTGCTGGCCCCAAGCCTAACTAAACTCACAGGGCCAACACCCATCATCAACCAAAAAAGTTACTGTGTCCTTATTTCTAATTCCTCAGAGAGAAGCCAGTCACTGGTCACGCATTCACCCACCAAATGTTAATTGAGTGTATACATGTTAAGAATTGTTTGGGGAGCTGGTGATACGGTAATGAATAGGATGAAGTCCTGTTCAAGGGAGTTTATAGTCTACTGAAGGAGAGCCATGAAAACGCAAACAGAGAAATATATACATTGCACCAGCAGGGGGGGATTATGAAAGAACACAGAACAGGGCAACTGAATAGAGGGAAAAAGGACGTGCTAGTTGTGAATAGGTGATCACAGCCCTTTCTGGGATGGATAGTGCAGGGGGAGAAGGATTGAATAAAGGCGAGTGGAGTGAAGGACCAGTTATGCAAATACACTGGTACATTCAGGAAGAGGAAACAGAAAGTGCTTTGGAACGTAAAGAGGAGAATGACAAGAAATGAGTGGGGACAGGCAGTGTGGGGCCCACACAGGTGGAGCTTACAGAGCACAATGTGGACACCGTAAAACCACAGGGAGCTATAAGGTGGTGATGTGGGTTGGCTGGTCTTTGGTTGGAGATCCAAACAAGGTCTAAAACATGGCCTCCCAAGCTTGTCCCTTCTACTGGGGCAGTTGCCTCTGGGTACAGTGCCTCCCAAAGAAAAGGGTGCTGGAAGAGTCAGCTCAACATATGCTTTAGGCTTCCATTATCGCTAAGACCAACTTTGGTTTATTCAATCTTATCCCCACCACCTTTGATCCAAGCAATAATGGAAAGTCTCTGGTAAACACAGTGATAAGAGACAGCTTTTTCCATCTCTCCTGCCATGCAGTTTTTGGAAAGAAGCAGCAAAACCCTCGTCTGAGGAGTAGTTCCCTTCCCCATTCATTCATTCATTCATTAGGTCAGCCCAGCTCAGACACCATGATAGGGCCTTCAAAAGAATAATTGTTCCTAAAGTGCCCCTGGGATGAGAATGAGTGATCTCTTCTGACATACCCCCAAGCCAGTCCACTTCCCACCCTAAACACAGTGCTATTTACACATCCTCCTTCCTGGGTCAGCAGGCTACCCCTGGAGACCTGAGCCATCCTGGGCTCCACTGTACCACGCCTAACCCCATTGCCCCCTCAGTCTTTCTCTAAACTGGCTGGGCCAATCATCCATAATTAGTCATTTTCATTTTCCTGGAATTGATCCAATAAACATTCACCACCAACCTTCTGGCAGTGTGCAAGGCAGGAGAGATTCGAGCCTTAGGTTCAAAACTTAATTCTGCCATTGACTAGCTATCTTAATTTTGGTAAATAATTCAACATCCCTGAACCTCATCTATGAAACGGGGCCAGTAATACCTACCTTGAGAGCATGTTTAGGGGTTAGGGACAATGTAAAGTCTCTGGCATGAAGCTGGAGACAAAGTTGGCCATTACCGGGTATTTGTTAAAGAAATGAATACATTAATGAATGCTATGGTTTGAATGGCCCCTCCAAAACTCATGCTGAAATTTAAATACCACTGGAACAGCATTAAAGAGGTGAGGCTTTTGAGAGGTAATTAGGCCACAAGGGCTGAACCCCCATGAAGGAATTCATGCTGTTATTACAGGATGGATTAGTTATCCTGGGAGTAGGTCCCTGATAAAATGGATGAGTTCGGCCCAGTTTCCTCTTGCTCAGGTGTGCTCGCTTGCCCTTCCACCACAGGATAAAGCAGGAAGAAGGCTGGAACCTGACGATGCCCCTTGGTCTTGAACTTCCCAGGTTCCCTCTAGAACTGTGAGCCAAATAAACTTCTACTATCAACTAAATAGTCTATGGTATTCTGTTTTAGCAGCAGAAAACAAATTAAGACAATGAATAACAAAAAATTTTGAAGTCTATCTGATGAGAAACTATGGTGAATGGTTCAGCAAGGTTAAAGAATGACCGGGCGGCAGAGACTCTCTTTCTGCCTCCCCTGCTCATTCCCCATGACTGCACCGCCTGCCTATGCTTCAGAGTCCCTGTCTTCCCCGCACGGTCTGACTCACAGTCGATGAACGGCTGTCTCCTTCCCAAAGGAGACGCGGACACAAAGCAAGGCCTCACTGCTCCGTTATCTCTCTGTTCCCCACCACTATTTCTGTATCTGCTTTCCAAGTATGCGCTTGAAATTTAATTCAATTCATGTCAACAAACCTTCACCGAGTACCCACTGTGTGCAAGGCAATGTGGAGATAGAGATGAAAAGGATGTGGTCCTCTCAATCACAGAGTCTGGGGAGATCACCATGAAGGCCAGTTCATCCGTGGTGATGAAGGCAACAACAGAAATACATCCATGGTACAGCAGCCCCTAAAAGCAGATTAACCTCTGTGGAAGGGACCCAAGAGTGGAGCTTTGCTGAATGAAAGGGAACTTGCCCAGGGGAAGTGGGGAGAGGATCCCCTTCCTCTACTCCATCTCTGCTTTCTCAGAGATCCCGTGACTTACTTATTCTTCTAGGAGAGTGTTCCTCAAGCTATCTAACATAAAGGACCAGTTTCTTTTCTTTTCATTTCCCAATGATTGGAGACTAATCCTTTACCAAAGGTAACAAAATAAACTACTAGAAAATATTAAAACAACAAAGCATACAAAATACAAGCACTCCAATTGCATGCTCAGACACTGCAGCAATGTCAAATTGCTATGGAAGTTTCTCCTCTGGTGGTGATGGTACCCCAAACAATTGTCAATGTACCTGATGCACCACCCTACCTGCTTAAAGATGGTTAAAAGGATTAATTCTATGTTATGTATATTTCATCAACACAAAAACTTTCCCTTTCAGGTTCACAGTATCCCCACTAGAAACTGTTGGGAGTCACTTTTAAGTTATTTTTTACTTTCATCTCCAGTATCAAATTCATCACCAATACCTTTAATAATTTTTTTCTTTGGAACAGTTTGCATTTCAATCCTTTCCTTCCCACTTCTTCAGATCAGCAGTCTGGTTCTTTTATTTTTGAGACAGAGCCTCAATCTATCCTCCTGGATAGAGTGCTATGGCATCACAGCTCACAGCAACCTCCAACTCCTGGGCTCAAGTGAGTCTCCTGCCTCCGCCTCCCAAGTAGCTGGGACTACAGGTGCCCGCCACAATGCCCGGCCATTTTTTGGTTGCAGCCGTCATTGTTGTTTGGCGGGCCCGGGCTGGATTCGAACCCGCCAGCTCA
>CAUYRH010077616.1:0-26190 GCA_963574655.1 Perodicticus potto
TTTCACATAGTAAATGAGAAAATATCATGAATGTTATATTAATCAGGTTGATAAAAATATCTCCAATTGTATGTGAAGCCCACACACTGTACTCCTTGACTGAATTATTGTACACAGCTATGACTCAATAAAAAAAAAATAAAAAAAAATAAAATTATACAATCTGAATTTGTGTTAACCATATGGCCTTGGGAAAGTCACACAACCTTCACAGTCTCAATGTCCTCATCTATAAAATGGAAACAGTGATCCCTGTTTTTCAGGGTTGGTAGAAAAAATAAAGAGACACACTGCTTATCTTACCCTGCATAAAGTTAAGGCATATGAGAAGTAGTTAATACATGATGTCAAGTTTAGTCATTTAGAAGTATTTTGTGACATTCTGCATAAAGTCGTAGTCTTTATTTCAGAAATACAGAGTCTAACAGTGAGTCAGACAGGTAAATAAAGAATTAAGAAATAATATGGGAAATATTACAAATGAAGCATGTATAATGTTCTAAGGATGTATGGGTTAATCAGTAATTAATTCTGTTCTGGAAGGTTAGGGGAAGGCATCTTGGAGAAAATGACATTTGGACCAGTCCTAAAGATTAGTTATCAATTTACCAGGCTGAGGACCAGCCTGAACAAAGATACAAATGTGTAAAACCCCTAGAGTAAAGGGTAAATGGGGACAAGGTACATGAAACAAAGACTGGGGAAGAACTAGAGTTTGAGAGACAAGATCTAGTTTACTAAAGATTTGTAATTTGTTGTCAGCCAATGGAAGCTTTGAATGACTTTTTAAAGCAATTTTTAAGCAAATGAATGATTGGTTTACTCTGCATTTTATTTTTTATTTTTTTTAATCTTTTATTGTATTTTATTATTATTATTTTTTTTTTTTTTTGCAGTTTTTGGCCGGGGCTGGATTTGAACCCACCACCTCCAGTATATGCGGCAGCGCCTTACTCCGTTGAGTCACAGGTGCCGCCCTACTCTGCATTTTAGAAGGAACTCTGACAACTGAAGAAAGAAAAACTGAAGAATTTAGAGAAAGGAAACAGGAAATAATTTGGCAACTGCCATAGCCTGCGTGAGAAATAATAAAGATCTGTTTCGAGGCAGTGGCCGTGAGAATGGAAGAAGGAGGTTGAAATGCCAGGGAGTTTTCAGAAGCTGATCAAGAGAACTTGCCAATGGCAGGATACTGAAGCCCGAGAGAGAATTTTGAAGACATACACCACAGGTGTGGTGAGCATAACCACTAATCTGATGGAAGAGGGAGAGAAATTTTATGGACCGATATTGAATTTAATCTGTGGTGGACTGACTTTGAAATGCTGAGGAGTCATTCAAGTGGAGATGGGTATTTAACATTTTGGTTGGAGCGTTAGAGTCTGGGATGAGGATAAAGGGTGAATTAATATAACTTTAACAATCACAATAATAGGTACTAATCATTAAGTACTTATGTATCAGTCACAATGTTCAAATGTTTAATGTATTATCCTGTGTCATTCAATTGGTATCTTGTTTGCCATGGGGAACCTTCATACATCTAACTAATTAGATATATAGATAGTGCATACCATTCCTCCTACACAAAGTAGGTCAGGTCAGTTGAGAAGCTTTTAACGGTAAATACCAGAAGGCTAAACTGAAACTCTCTACTTTGCTGGTTCACATAACTGAAATGCCAAAAACTAGGATATGTGTACTTAAAATTTGGCCCTAAAATTCAACAGCATCTTATAAGAACCAGCTTCTATTCAGTTCCTGCTCTGCCTTCCACCGATTTGCTGATGAACCAGATTAAATCATATGCTCATCCACTGTCAATTATTTTAACTAGAGGAAGATATGCTCTAGGGAAGGAAATCAAATCCCTTAAATTGGATTTCATGTGTGTCTTTGTGAACCAGGAACTGTGGCCAGGAAGGAGGATGGCATTATGCTTATTGGTGAGGCCTAGAAGGGCTATTATTGTTCTGAAGACATGGGTGCAATCCTATATAAACTCTAGGATGGAAAAAGTTTAGTTCTTTTGGGGAGGGAAACGGGGTGCTGAGAAGAAAAAAAACAACATGTACTAGAGACACCATTAAAGGGGATCAAAGATGGAATTCTGGGAAGGCACCATTTTTTAAAGGTCAGGCTAAAAAAAGTGACATTATGGGAGAATGAGAAAGAGTGTTTGAAGGTGTAAAAGGAAAAGAGGGATATTACTCTCATTTGATCATACAACCCTACTGATATTCTATAATAATTTTCTTGTGCTCTTGAAGCATTCTAAAATTCTTTTTTGCCTTTTGAAGAGGAAATATAAGAGTCTGATCTCAGGCATATGCCTGGTGTTTGTTGTGGAAGTTTCTGTGATGCATTTAGACTGAGCATAATCTCCACTTCAACACTGAGGCCTTAGAAGGCAAAAGCATTCAATCTATAGCTACACTTCTTATGCACAAGATATTCGCCAAAACATCAAAGAAGCACAATCAACTAAAATCATTGTCTGCAAGATGGGATTATTCACCCCAATTAAAGACACAGCACTGCTTTATGGAAATAACACGGGTTTGGAGGATCCTGTAGACCTCAGTGGGAGTCTGACTTCTGATGCCAGCTGTGTGGCCTTGATCAAGTTGCTTCATTTTTCATCAGGCTCAGTTTTCTGACAATAAAATGGGAAAATTAATACTATCTTAAAAAGTATTTATAACACTGACTAGAACAATGTGCAAATATTAACTAGGATGGCACGTTGTAATTGTTCAATACGTGGCAGCTATTCCACATGATAATCTCACATGTGTGTCATGGCTAGAGTTCTGTTATCTCTCCCCCACCAGAAAAAGGGGCCATATGGATCATGAATAAAATGGGAATCCAGAATGGGAGTCAAGTTGCCTGATTTGAATTTCAAAACCATGTTGAATTAATGTGTGCCCTTGGACAGCTTATTCTCTCTGTACTTAGTTTCATCATCTGTAGCCTAATTATAATAATAGCAGTTTCTCCAAAGTTTACCAGGAGAATTAAAAGACGTGATAAATATAAAGTTCTTATACCTGCCCCCAATATTGAATAAATGAGCAGTAAATATTCGCTTAAATTTCTAGCATTTAAGATGGTGATGAGAGGATATAACTTGAATAGACTATCCCAGGGCATTGTCTTATTGCCTGACTTCAGGAACAGGTGAGTTTCTGTTTGCTTATCTTTAGGCTTGCAATCTGGCATGCAATCTACTTAGGGACGTACGAGCAAGGAGAATTTACACTCACCTTTGTGCCCAGAACTTGATGTCCCTTGTGAACTGGATAGCAGTAGGCACATCACAGATCTGTTATGAGAAATAGATGACATAACGTTTTGTATCTGTCTAGATCTAGATAAGATGGCGCTGGAACGCTGCTGTACTCTCCCTGGAATTTCAAATTCCTCCTCAGGTGGAACAGAGTTTTATATTCTCAGTTATATAATGCTTTCCTCAACCTGCCTCCCACCCTGAATATCTGAAGAAAGGAAAGGATAGCAGGAAAGATGAGAGGGGACTGAGAGAGATTAAGTAAATACAGGTCATTTATGTTTTTAGTAAAGATCACTGACGATTTGGGCGAGTAAGGGGGCATTTACCTTTTACTCATTCATTCACCTTCGTAAGTATATCAGCCTTTAACCATCTACCTGGCTTCTCTTTCGTCTTATCTTTTTATGGTCTTCTGTAACTCCATCATTCTCCAGAACAATAATTTCTTTCTTGCTTGTTTTTTTTTGACTTCTGTCAACATATACACTTAAGATTTTTACCTTCTCTGATGAGGCTTACTCATCAAGAGAGTTTGCTAAGCAAACATTTTATCCCGTACCCATGAGTAATACTTAGCACATTGCGGGCCTGTAATGTGTCCTCAATAACTACACCATTTGATATTAATGGAGAAAGTAATTATCATCGTTATATCTTATCATGTGGAAAGACCCTCGTTGTGGGAGGAAGACAGGGTTGTAAAGCAGCAATCTATTGCTTTCTTAGATAGTAACTTTGGGCAAGCATTTTTTTTTTTTTTTTTTTTTAAGAGACAGAGTCTCACTTTATTGCTCTGGATAGAGTGCTATGGTGTCACAGCTCATAGCAACCTCCAACTCCTGGGCTTAGGCGATTCTCTTGCCTCAGCCTCCAGAGCACCTGGGACTACAGGCGCCCACCACAACGCCCAGCTATTTTTTTTGTTGCAGTTTGGCTGGGGCCAGGTTTGAACTTGCTACCCTCAGTATATGGGGCCGCCACCCTACCCACTGAGCCACAGGAGCTGCCCTGGAACAAGCGTGTTTTAACTTTCTTATTCTCATAGCCCTTGTCTGTATAAGAGGTATCAAGTTTGTATCTACTTCAAAGGGTGACTGTATGTGGGCGACTATGAAAGTTTTGAGACAGACTGTATTATGGTCCATTATTTCACTTACAAGAAACAGTCGACGGCCTCCTTTCTGATACATCTGTTCAAATTTCAACTTGTTTGGCTTATCAAGGTTGCTGGGATGGCCTCATTTGTTTTCATTCATGTGGATTTTATGTTTCTTGATTTTCGTGTATCTCAAAACTTTCCAATGTATGTACATTGCAAGAGAAAATATGCAATTTGCTTAGCAATGTGCTTGGAATATGCCTAACATTTAGTATTTATTACTTTTTGCTAGTAATAGGGTATTCATGAAGTACATGCTAGTTTATTTAGTAAACACTTTCAAACCTTCCAACATGATCAGTGGTGCCTGTGACTTTTTCTCAACCTACTTCTGAATCTCTGATACAATGGTGTGCAAAGGAGTGGATCTAATGGGGTATAGGAAAAAGTATTTAGGGATCTAATTTTCTCTCTCTATAGATTTCTAAATATATTATAATATATAAATACTGTACATAATGTTATATATTGCATTTAATATCACTGTATATTACATCTAATATCTTAATGTATAAAATATCTTCTTTTAAATGTCTATATTTGAATGTACTTAAAAATTTGCATAATGTATTAATACATATACATGATTTATAAGTAAATGAAACATACATGTATTTTAAATGTGATAAAAAAATTTACTAATGAGGTATAGAACTAAAAAAAAAGTTTTGAAACCAATTTACCACTTACTTGGTCATAATGATAGGTTTCAATCACTACAAGATATCAGTTTTCCAGGCTCTACCCGAATAATAGCAGTTGATATTCAATACTGCAGAGTCCCAGGATGAGTTACCACTTACTCATAATACATATCTAACATAGAAGGCTTGCATTAAATGTGATAATGCTATTATAACTGATGTTCATTAAGTGTTTATCATGTATCAGTCATTGCAGGTATTATCTGATTTAAATCTCATAAATATCTCCTGGGGTTACTGTCGCTGTCTAGGTTTTACGGACAAGGACACTAAATTCCATAGAGGAAGTAACTTGCACAAAGGTGCAGAACTAAGAAGTGGTGGAATCAGAGTTTGTCCTCATGTGGTCTGGCCATTCTAATCAGACTTTGCAGCACACAACACAGCTGCGTTCTAGCAATTTTCTGTCACACTCGACTGAATCCAAACCTGTTTGTAGACCCAATTTCATTTTAGCCTCACACCACATGTTTGAGTCATAATTAGCCCATCTGATGGATAGTCCATCTCATAGAAGGTGTTGAGCTCAAAGCAAGCCCCCCTGTGTCACTGGTCTGCAGATTCCTTGTTTCATACTCTTTCTGCCATAGAACCATTGCTCCAATTAAAGACTGATTTCTGTCCAGTTGAAACATCAGTGAATTGGCATGTTTATCTGATGCTTATACTTTAATGTTTAAATGTCAACTTGAGTGTGTCTTTTATATATTTTGTTTCTCATCAAAAACTTCCAAAATGATGTCTACTTATGAATTGTGCAACTCAAAATTATCCATGAAATATAAATTCCCTTTCTTCTGCTAATGGACACTAAAGTCCTTTCATCAAGTTATAACCTGTTGTATAAAGAAGCAACTAACAAATAACTCCTTTTTTGTAAAGTGCGATTAGGGAATGGCTTTTCTATACCTCTTTGCTCACTAATATCCCCATTCATTCTTAAGCTCCAGCAAAAACACAGCCTGTCTATACATCTTTGTTACGAGGGACATTCACTGTAAAATGAGATAATCATCTTATAAATAAATGTGTGATGGTGGATATAGACATACATATTTACTTAGCCAACATTTCATATTAAATATTTGCTTTTATCTGGGAGGCAGTAAAGGGAAGAAAGATCCCTGGTGTTTTCTGTAGCTTCTGAGAGAGATTGGCAGACTTGTAAAAAATTTTGAAAATTCTCTAGTCCACCAGTTCTGAGCAATGGAAGTAGAGTGGAGATGAGGACATTGCCTTTTTCACTCGGGCTTTAAAACTCATCCAAAACAATAACATGATGAAAAGAACTTGTTTTTGGCTTAAATGATAAGGAAAATTACAGGGGCATTCTATTTCATATGACAGACTATAACAGGTGTACAAGTGCGCGTGCACACACACACACACACACAGCATGTTTCACCATTCTAGTACCTAGAAGAGGGATTGACAAAATTTTTCTGCAAAGAGATGGAAAGTAGATTTTTTGGGATTTTCAGGCCACAAAGTTCCATTGCTATTGCAAGAGGGAAGCAGCTAAAAGCAATAGTCCATGAGTGGGCATGGCTGTATTTCAATAAAACTTATTTATATGAACAGGCAACTTCAATTAGAGCCATAGTTTTCTGTCCTTTGAGGTAAAACAATTACCTCCAAAAAACCTTCACCATCAATAATTTGAATTAGAGAAGCTACATTTGCATGTAGTATACACGTGTATAAGTGCAGTCTCTGATGATAGAAGTCCTAGCCAAGTCTCATTTGATTCACTCAAATTATTCTATATCGATTCCTCTTTTCAAATCCATTCTCACATTTAGGTGTCCGATCAACTTCATGAAGCAGAAAGGGCCTCCTTATTCACTCACTTTCATTTTGTAGAACATGAAACCAAGACACCAGCTAATTAGCGGAACTTGAACCCAGTCTCTCAAATCCCAGCCATGGGCTTTTTTGCTCCGAGTGATTTTGAGATGTATCTTCTATAGAAAGTCTGGACTCTCATTCAACTAAATTTATTCCTAGATTTTACAATGTTATCTTTTAGACCAGTGCTTCCCAACTTTTTTGACGCTAGGGAACGGTTCCATGGAAGACAATTTTTCCAAGGATGGTGGTGGCGGCGGGGGGGATCTGACAGGAGGCAGAGCTCAGACAGTTCAAGTGACCTTGACTGGCTGTAAGTGCAGATGCAACTTTCCAGGGTGGCTGCTGTTCCCCTGCTGCTGTGCCACCAACTTCCTAACAGGTCACAGACTGTACAGTCAGCAGCCCAGGGGCTGGGGACCGCAGTTTTAGACAATATGAATACTAGGTATACCTACACCTGAAATCACAGTAGCAAATAATTAAATTGTATATTAGTTTATATATCCTAAGAAATGAAGTTCAAAGATTTTGTTTGCAGTAATACAGATCTTATAAAATATTCCTGCTCCCATATTTAACAGAGACCAAGGCTCTTACAACATTAACTCAAACCTTCCTTTACATTCTTTTGATGGTCAAAGGGAGGCACAGAACTCAGTTAGGCAGAAACTGTACAGAGTTAAATTATTCTGAAGAAGAAAACAGATGGTGCTGGAAGAACTGCTTAGCCACCTGTACAAGACTGAAATAGGATCTGCACCTTTCACCACTCACAAAAATTAACTTCTGACGGATAAAAGACTGAAACCTATGGCAGGAGACTATAAGAATCCTAGAAGAAAAAGAGAGGATTGGCTCTGCACCCGTGGCTAGGTGGTTAGGCAGGTGGGTTCCAACCTGACCAGGCCTGCCAAACAACGATGAGAACTGCAACAAAAATATAGCCAAGTGTTGTGGTGAGCACCTGTGGTCCCAGCTACTTGGGAGGCTGAGGCAAGAGAATCACTTAAGCCCAAGAGTTTGAGGTTACTGTGAGCTGTGATGCCACAGCACTCTACCAAGGACAATGTAGTGAGACTCTGTCTCAAAAAAGAAAAAGAAAGGATTTTTATTTGACTAATTAGTTGATGGGTTAGAGAAGAGGAAATCAAAGAATGGGAGAGAGGATGACTAACCAAAATATAAATAAATAAATAAATAAGAATGGAGATGGCTAACATCAAGTTTCAAATTATTTACATTGCAGTAAAGTAAATGGATCCCAACTTTTAGTAAAGTTTGCTTTATATTAACGGCCCAGGTGCAAATTTATTTATGGGCAAATCAGGCAAAGAAGGCAATGTTCCTTTTTTGGGTGGTGCTCTAAGGACAGAAAATAAAAGCATACATTTGGATCAAAAGAACAAATCACTTCTGAGAACATATCACTGGGCTAAGTCAGAAGGGGCTCAACGTAATCAACCTGCCACCAAGTGCCTGATTCATCTGCTTGAGCTGCCTTGATATACCAGAGTGCTCGCTGAGTGAGGTTGTTTTCCAGCCTCTGGCCATTTTTATCTTCCGCTTACAGACTGAGCTGACCCATCCTTAAATCAGGCTTGGTCCTAGTCATGCTCAATCCGGAATGAAGAATGTCTGTCTTACACTGGATTTCTACTGGTACTACTATCTGTCTGTATGACTTGGTGGGTCCAACATGGCCCAGTTCGTGATAGGGAATTCCAAACATATGGTCGCTTGGTCTCTGTTGCCAAGTTCTCTGTCTCTACCAGAGTCCGTAACCCAGGCACTAGCCCACTGAATCTCCCCCTGGGGCCTGACATAAATTCCTCATCACATCTTTTCCCACCAATGACATCTCCATCACCACATAGCCTGCTAGATCGTGTGGCCCAAGTGACAGTTCTTCTGCCATGGCCACTTAGATCTGCTGCACAGCACTTTCTTTCTGTCTTTGAACTTCAATCATGCATAGTGTCCAGCTTGTAGACTAGAGCAGTATTCCTAAGGGTGAAACGGCTTGCCTCCTGGCAAAAAAAAAAAGGAAAAACTTCCAGAAATTAAATTTTCGGTGGTTGTTTTTGAAGGGGATATAAGCTGTATAATTTATCTTTCAGATTCTGTCCTGGCATAGCCTTGACTCTGGCCCCTTAAAATGCTGTAATAGCAGTAGTTCTAAATATTCATGTAAGCCCTCAGTCTTACTTTGTCTTAGCAAGGGCTTTTCTGTGCTACCCTCCTCTGACTTATTCTGACCAATATGATGTCAATGACGTACTAGACAAACGTGATCTTCTGCAGGCAGTCGGGATAGCCTAGATCTTTTCACTATAAATGTTACAAGAGAAACAGAGTTGATATAACCTTGAGGGTAAAACTATGAATATATTGTACATTTTTTTGCGAATGTCAACTGTTTCCGATACTTTATTTTGATGGCCTAGAAAGGAATACATTCTCGAAATTAATGGTCACGTGCCTTGAGCTTGGCGCCATATGATACCTATCTGCTTTAGCAAAAATATCTTATTCGACGTGATAGCTGTGATTGGGGCTACTCCTTGGGTGAGCTTGTGATAATTTACGTATTTCTCCAGGATCTATACAATTTTGACAAGAACCCAAAGCAGCAAATGAAATAGAATTCTGATAGGCACTTTCACTCACACTTTCTTCAAATCTCTTAATGTTTTATTTTATTTTATTTTATTTTAATCTCTCCATCATCTCCTCTGGGATGCAAAGTTGGTTTTGATTTACCATCTTGGCCAGGGTGGGAGGTGGTTACAGAGGTTTCCACTTGGTTTTCCTAACTATACTAGCAAATAAATCGTAGACAAGAGTGGGGGTCAGCCCAACCACCAGAGATGTCAATTGCAACTGCACATCCATTGGCTGAGAAAATGATGATTCATGGGGCAAGTTCATGGACCCAGTGTTTCTGCTCTACTTCAGACTTTGAGGATCATGCTGATGTTTCAGACCTCCAGGCATCAACACCCTTAGGGATACTGTGTTCTATTTACCATCTCCACAATTCTTACTGGATCCAGCCCCCTTGACTGCCACCCCAAGCTTGCCATTTGTTACCAGAACTGGTGACATCCTGGTTTCAGCTTCTTGCAGTGAAGTGCTGGCATCTAGATTTAATCGTTTTATGGCCACATCCTTCTCACTGCTATCCATGAGCCAATTTCTGTGGCAGCCTTTCCAACTATCTAATTTCAGAACTGACTGTGCTGCTCTCCCCCAGCCATTTCCACCCGCTTTGGTAAGTAGTGTGTTCTCCAGGTCTGCTGGTGAAATCTAATCTCGTGCTGAGTTTTCTGGCCTCATAAAAACTTTTCTGTCCAGCTTGCTCACTCATCTCTTCTTTTTAAATAAAGTTTTAAAATTTAGGAATATTTTAGATATACAGAAAATATAGTGGGTTGCATAGAGTTCCCATGTATCCCCCAGGCATATTCCTTTACTGTTGCCATCTTAGTCCTACATGGTTGTGATCTAACTGTTATAGCTGGTATTCATGCTCTACCATTAACTAAAGTCCATACTTCATTTGCAGTTCCTTGGTTTTCACCTAGCATTTCAGGATCTCATCCGGGACACCACATACATTTAACCATCATATCTCCTCAGGATCCTCTGGACAGTAACAGTTTTGAGTACTCTCCTTGTCTTGGATGATCTTGACAGTTTTGAGAAGTACTGATCAGAAATTTCGTGGCATGTCCTTTAATTTGCGTCTGTCTGATATTTTTATCATCACTAACATGATCTGCACCAGGGTCCCTGAGCCATGCAGTTCCTTTCTCTGGCACTTTCACCCACCTTGGTAAGACATGGCAGCCTCACTCAGCATGGCCCGTTACTTGTTCTAGTTCTCTAGGGATCATCCTACAAGTGAATTCACGCCATTCTCCAGTGTTCTGGCCAGTGTATTAAATATTATGGGTATTTAATACAGTCCCTAGTTAAGCAAATGCTTTTGTTTCTTGCATTTTGGTTGAAGGGACTGATGACGATAGAAAAGATAGGCCCCTGAGAATTTTGTTTGTATCTCCAGATGTACACAAATAGTTTAATTAGAGGAACTCTGCACAAATTAACACTCCATTCTCAAGAAGTAAGATGATGTCTGGGTTTCCCACGCAATGTTTAGCAGCTCTTTGGCACAGCGTGAGCAGATAGTTCACTAAGGTACATTTCTTTTCTTCTCTTTTCTGCAGTTTCTCAGGGTCTGGCCTGGTTGTTGCATAGTCTGCTTCTTCAAAGAGCCTTCAGCTTCCTGGGAAGACAGGATGAGAAACCAATTGATGGAAAGCTTAATCTAAAATGATTCCAATCCTAAACATCATTGAGAGTCTGTCTTTTTTTTTTTTTTCTAGCAAGTGATGCTATTTTTCTCTTCACACTCAATGACTATTTCCTGAAATCATTCGTAAGGTCATAAAAGTTAGGCTAAATTTACATCTCATGCTTCTGACTTGTGACCATTGGTACAGACAGGCAGCAACATCTGTTTTGGGGTAAAAATAATCATTAACAAAATCTAAAGTCCAAAAATAAATCTTTAATGGAAGAAATAATAGAGTTGGTTGTATACAAATTATTAAGAAGACATTTAAATATTTTAATAAAGTAAAAATTTTCCTTTCAGTGGTATGTTTACAAACTTCATATAGTCAATATGAGAACATTTATTGAGCTATTATTTATTTATTTATTTTTGAGACAGAGTGTCACTACATCACTCTGGGTAGAGTGCCATGGTGTAACAGCTCACAACAACCTCAAACTCTTGGGCTTAAGCGATTCTCTTGCCTCAGCCTCCCAAGGAGCTGGGACTATAGCAGCCTGCCACAACACCCGGCTATTTGTTTGTTGTTGTTGTTGTTGTAGTTGTTATTTTTGTTTGGCAGGCCCAGGCCAGGTTCAAACCCACCAGCCTCAGTGTATGTGGCTGGCACCCTAGCAGCTGAGCTACAGGCACTGAGACTGAGCTATCATTTATTGAAGATCACCTACGTCTGCTATTGTATTGTTTTAGATACTTTATAAGCATTACCTAATTTAACCCTCACAACTGCCCGTCATAGTACAATTCTCATTTGATAGCTTAAGACACTATATCTTAAAAGTTTTCATAACTTTGCTCAAACCTGTAGTGTGGAACAGGTTGAAAGGAACCCTGATTTGTCTGAAACCATGGTTAATGCACCATGATACCTTTGTCTCTTAAAACCAAATATTTATTTCCACCTTACAAAGTACTCAGTTGATTTTTAACCCTTTCCCCTATTTTTGGTATTTCATGAAAGATTTCCATGTTGAGTTATTTATTCAAGGTATAAGACTTCTCTTAAAGAAAAATATATATGGATTCACAGTAGATAAACAGAGCCACACTTCCTAAAATTTGAATTGTTTCTTTTGGGACAGAACATTATCAGTTGATCCTTACAACTAAATTATATGGAAAAAATTATATGATGTTCCTAAATTTAACACAGAGAGATGAAATCAAACAGAATTGTTGCTATTATTTTTAGGCATTATGAGGTATATTTGCTTTTTTTTTTTTTTTTTTCATTTGATGGTGAGGTTAATTTTAATCCTATGGGCATTCAGGGCCATTTTTATTCTTTGGTGACTGAAAATAAACCTGTCCAGAAGTCAGGTTTACAGGCAGAAATCAGGGGGTAGAGCACAGCAGCAGCGGCGGGGCTTCCTCCACATCAAGGGAAGGTTGTGTGCCTGTGGGAAGATGTCAGGGGACGATGCCCTTCCTGTTCTCACACATTTCCCCAGTGGAAAATTTGCCAGGGAGTGGAGGCTGGACCATCAGAACATTCTGGAAACTTCTTTGATCAGAAACAAAGTACTGGTCACTGAGCTAAAACTTGGCCTGAGGCAATTGCTAGGAAGTCAGCCAAATGTATCCTCCAAATTTATTCAAGTGCCTAACATACGTATCCTTTGTAGAGCAAGCAACCCCGTCTTGGTTTGCTTAGGACGGCCTCAGTTTATGTCTTATAGCATCACTTTTTTTCACTGTCGAAGTGTCTCCAGTTAGGATGATGAGTCATAATAAACGTCATCACGCTTCTATGTAGAGACAATGCTCCTATTTATGCATCTCCACACTCCTACTACATTGTAACTGTCTTGGCAATAGAAACCAAGCTTTATTTATCTTTGCATACTTCCTTAACATAGCTTTCAACCATTTACATAGCTTGCACTCGATGAATACTTACTTTATTAAATAAATTTCAGTATTAATAACCCATAGTAAAAAAGAAAAGCAATAAAAGCAAAGAAAACAACTAATATAATATGTATAGAGAAACCATCGGGTAATAGACACAGACACTGTGCTGGGCAGTGATTCTTATTATCTCTTTTTGGTATTTCTAACTGCCCAGGAAAGTGTTTCTACTTTATGGAAGAAGCAGCTCAGAGAGTTGTATTCAGCCTAAAGTTTAGAGTAAGTGGGTAATGTAGCATAAATGCAATTTAGGTCTATTTGGCATCTAAACCCACCGTTATGCTAGTATTCTTCCTATCTGCCTTGATTACATACACCAAGTATCCTTGAGTGATGCCTTTACAATTTATGATACATAATGGTATGGAAGTCTCAGAACAGCCCCTTCAGGTAAGTAGTATCATCTTTATTTTAAGGTAAGGGCTATGAGGCTCATGGTTGTCTGGTTTGTTTTATTTAAGGTCACACTGAAGATTTGCAGTGAAATTGGGCTCAAACTCAGTTCTTTTTACTTCAGATTCTAATTTTTTTAATTTGATATTTTAAAAATTACTGAAAATGGGGAAATAGTCCACCCAGTGATATCCTTAGCCTCCCATCCCATCCCGCCCTTTCTCAGGGAAACTGGTTGCAGTTTTTGATTTATACTGATTATAAATATTAAAAAATAAAATAGTGCAAGTATTTGGCTCACAATATGTTTACCTAAGATTGTTATGAAAAGTGAGTGAGATTAACAATATCACAGGGTATCTTTCCTAATTGATAATTTTTGCTACCACCCCATGCTTTGCCATGAGAAAAACCTCAGCTATCTCAAACATCTCACAGACCTCCAACAAAGTCTAGTAATTTAAAAAGATACTCAGCAGGGACAAGGAGTGGTATTTTGAACTTGGAATGTGGTAGGTAAACACATATAATAATCTCATCCATATAGGAACTCTTACAAATACATCTATTTAAAAACAAGTAGAAATTAGCTTCTCCAACCTGTGCTTGTCTCATGAAGGCACTGATACTGTAAATGTTTTCTCATTAATCTTTTTTTCTAATCCTCTAGAATTTTAAAATACACACAAGGTCATTTGCAAATGTGCTTCCTTTACACATTCTTCTCCAAGTTCTGGTTTATGATTTTCCATAATACTGTTGCTCCATAGGTAGACTGACTTAAGGTTGACTTGGGAAAGCTTAGAACATTTGCAAATGGTCAACTCTTGCTTTTTCAGAATGTAAAAATGACGTGAATTTACATAGAAAATATAAAGGGATACCAACAGAATCACAAAACAAAGTCAACTGTGGGCATGTTGACAGATTTCAGCTGAACCAAATATTTTTTAGCACATTTATAAAAACATTTCCAAAGAAATGATGCAAAGAACTTGTGTAAAGAGATAGAAAGAATTTATATAATAATGCACAAAACAAGATAGAACATCAGTGCAATATGGACTAGGCCAAAGACCAAGGAATCTCAAAATGAGGAATCTGACTTTTGCCCCCCTGGGTAGGGAAGTAAATATTTATAAGTAGTGATATGGTAGCTTCCATTTAAATTTCTCAGATTTTGTTCTTTCTAGAATAATGCTGGTGATAAATGTCAACAGCAATGATAATGACACATAGCACTTCTGAAGTTCCTATGATGACGGAGTGTCAGGTAGTTGACACATAGGCTCACATGTGCAATTTTCACAGCAATCCAGTGAAAAGTATCTTATTTCTATTTTAAAGATGAGCAAGTTATATAGTGACAAAGTGATGTAAACTGTTTAGGGTCATACATTTGATAAATAGCTGAGCAAAACTCTGAGTTTAGCTTTATCTGACTCATGTGCTAACAGACTTTATTTTTAATGAGTTCCATTGAATGAGCACTTAAGTACATATCAATCATTTGATATTTATGATTTCATTTAGGTTCATTATATCCATCCCCAAACTATAGATAGGGTCAAGGTCAAGCTTCAAAGAAAAAATAAATAAAATAAAATAAATCCAAGTTCTCCAGCAAGAAAGGCCCAGCTAAAAAACTTTCCGTTAAATTTGTATGGGTATGCTTATAGCTCTCCTCCAGAAAGGTAGGCTGGAAAGTGGTGTCAAATGATTCTCACATTACCTACTCCTCCTACCAATCCCTATTTATGTAGGTATAATTGTTAGGTCCATGAAGAACCTAACAAATATGTAAAGCAACTTTCCCCAAACCTGGTAGATGGCTGATGGCTGAACTGGAGGTCTGAATTCAGACTTGTCTGATTTTACTGTGAGAAAAAGCATTTCCTATTACTTTAAATAATTTCTAACCAGGTACCTAAAAAGCTGAATCTGATGGGGACTCTTTTTATGCTGAATTTGTCATGTATCATGAACCAAAATCAAAACCATCCAGGGCCTGGCAACTATCTTCATAAAGAAATCAAACCTTTTAAGTAGAATTTCCAAGGTCTTATATGTACATGAGGTACACACACACACACACACACACACACACACAAATATCACACCTGGGGAAGACGTGTGACCTGTGGAACTTCATTATTACCATCCTGATCATTATGAAGAAGGATAGAAATGTCTTTGATTTGTCCCTAAACACATGAGAACATCATCACTCAAATTATGGCAGTAATGAAAATACATCTTACAAAAAAGTGTAAGTAATGGTAACTAAAGCATACAGATTTTTGTTTGTTTTCTGGGTTTTATTTTTTGTTTAGCAATGATGGAATTGAAACCATGATTTGGCTGATAATGTTATCTAATAAATGCGACACCTTTGGACATATTTATTTGTATGTTCTTAGTGATGACAAATATTCAGTGGTTTTCAGTTTAGGAAATTGCAAAAGTCATTGGTTCTCAGTGATGCCTGGTGACCTGCAGGGATGGTATGAGCAAGAATGGACTTTATAAGAAGGGAAGGACTAAAGAGTGTCATGGTAACTGATAGAATTGCCTCTGAACTTGTGTGAAGTACGTGTCCAAAGAATTTTAGTAATCAAAAAAAAAAAAAAAAAAAAAACACTTAATATTAAAAATTTCTCTAGTTTAATTGATATTCTATTTATTTAAAAGATATTACAGAATTTTATTCTCCTTTGTGGCTTATTCAAAACTATAATTTTACCGCCTATAAGCTTGAGACAAATAAGAGATTCTTTCCCTTTTTGCTTATTTGACAAAATCAAGCCCATAGGAGATCACGCTGGTGGTTTTCCCCTTTGCTGTTTTGTATTGGGGGGTTTGCTTGGGATCCTTAAGACTATTAGCAAAAGACTTTCACCCTCATGCTCGACTGCCCTCCCAATGGAATACTTTTTTTTAAATGTTCTACTTGTGTACTGTGGAATGGTGCTGGCAGTGGTCTGTTTTAATACTAAATAATGTTCTCTTCTGAACTTTTGATGTGAACTCTGAAGTTTGCCTTTTAAAGATTTGAGGCAACATCTGTTGTCTTGTGTCTAAAGTGCATATAGAATGAGTTAATAAAGGCTTAACTATAGCCACATTTAGTTATAATCAATTCTGGGAATCTGATAGGATAGAATATAATTTTCAGTTTTATTCATGTGGGAACATGTGTTTGTGGATAGATAAATATTTTGGGCATGGTGTAAAAATAAAAGCTTTGGAAAAATATTTTTTCTTCCTCCCCAAATAAAACAGAGATTAAACATAAGTTCAAGATGTTTGAACTTAAGGGACTTTTACCATTCAAATAATTTAGTTTAATTTATTGAGTGTCTACTATGGGGCAGGAGGTTGTAGGTCCTAAGGGTACATCAGAGAGCATGCAGGAAGCCCCTTAGAGCTTACATTCAAGTGGAGGGATGCCGACATTCAAAATACATAATAGACTAGTAGGAGATACATCTCATGGAGAGGAATATAGAAGAAAATGGAGATTTGGCGTGTAGGGGGTTGTAACTTAAGTATTTTGGTCAAGGAAGACTTGAAAAGGTGATTTATTTACTTACCTTAATCTAATTTATCTAGTTATTAATCTGAAAAACTATTTTTTTACAATGTGGTAGCTAAGAACAAAAGAAATTAGGTGACATGTCTCAAATCACAAGATGGCTTAGTAAGAAGGTAGAAAAAGAGACTTGGTCTTTCATGCAACTGAAGGTTATCTCCCACTTAAAACAAATGGGCCTGGGAAACAATTTCTTTTTTCTAGCAAGGGTATGTGAATGAAACTCAAGTGTCAACTCCTCAAGTCCTTCGGGCTTCTCAAATTACTCTTGCCTTTACTATGGGGGGGGGAGAAAAATAGCAAAATTGTACATTCAACAGCTACATCAATTACAAGACACATTCCTATGTCAGAAATGTTAAGTACAGTCTCAAAGGGCCAAGGTCTATCCATGTGCATTTTCCCCCCTCCACCCTAGGCCAAAATAAATGTGGTGTACATGATAGGCTCTTTCTAACATTGCAACAATGGTGTCCTATTTGAACACCCCAACTTTCCAGTTCTTTATCCTTTTTTCCCTTAGCACTCACTCAATGCTTCAAAATCTCTTTCTCTTTCCCATTACAATTTGTTTCATGCAATGTCCAGAACTATTTTATACTACAGAGACTATTAATGTTAACAATTACAAATTTAAACCATAAGGCAAGTGGGAAATTGGATGGCTAGACATTGTTGGGACAGTGTGTGTATTTCAAGTGATGGAGATTATATTCTCCCAGGGGTGTGAGCATGGCCCTAAAGAAAGAGGGAGGGTGATTGGTGGGACCACACCTATGGTGCATCTTACAAGGATACGTGTGAAATTGACTAAATGTAGAATATAAATGTCTTAACACAATAACTAAGAAAATACTGTGAAGGCTGTTAACTAATTTGATGAAAATATTTCAAATTGTATGTAAAACCAGCACATTGTACCCCACGATTGCATTAATGTACACAGCTATGATTTAACAAAAAAAAAAGAAAGAAAGAAAGAAAGAAAGAAAGAAAGAAAGAAATCAAACATGAATGATGGCATTTGGTGCACTGAAAGTGGTTTCTTCAGGTCAAAGGGGTGCATTTTTCCTCCTTTTTATCTCCATATTAACATTTCTGAGGTAGGAATGTGCTTTCTAATTGATGTAGCCCTTGAATGTACTGGTTCTTCATTTTTCCTTTGAAAAAGTATTAATAAATTGATCCTATGCCTTACAATTAGCATGAATCTAAGTCCTCGTTGAAAAAGGAAGAGAGTAGTTGAGGACACTGCATACTACCAATGGGATGAAAGTGTATATATGTAGAAAATAATTGAAAATTTAATTGATACATTGATGCTATGCCTTAGTAATTAGCAAAATGTTGAAAGCAAGGAAGGCTTTACTATGAAAGGCATGAATCTTCCTTTACATGACAGACATTAACCACTCTGCTCCCCACTGCTTTGAAATTCAAGGATAATGGGAGTCCTGAAGATGATATTGTATCTGCATGAACTTTAACTTAAACCAGCCGTGCTCATTGAGCCTTCAGTTATATGCTTCTAGTATTCAACCTTGGGATCTCATAGATACAATGATAATGTTTTGAGCCAGTATTAACCTGGCTCAGACAAGTTGTTTACATGTCTTGTAGATTGAATATTAACATTAAGCATTGTTAATATTAAAGTAAAACAGTCGAGCTTCTGAAAGCCAAATAAAGTTCTGATTTTCTACTGAAACCACTACAACAAAAACATGTTACATAATCAGAATACCTCACAAGAAAGATAATGAAAAGCGTAGGTGAAGGTACATGTTAAAGACTTGGTTTGCCATTAGCTTTGATCATTTCAACTCTCTGAATCTAGAAGCACAGACAGCTCCTGGGAAAGTCTTCATATCATTATTTGTAACTAAATGGATATTTTTAGCCATTAGAGTTTTCTGGGCCTAATTCAAATTCCTGGAGCAAAATAGGGAATGAGAACAGTATTCAGATCAAACCAATAATCAAAGACTTACTCAGTTATCTAGATGTCAACAGCAAAATCAGAGTTTCCTCTGTTTGGAGATGTTTCTGTTTGGGGGGCATTATGGATAATTTCAGTTTTCTTCTTTTTAAAATTTTTCCTCATTTCCTAGGATGGCTCCTCTGTGTTGGGTATATGAATTAGGCTTTTTGCTTCTGTCTTTAAGGAACTGGTCATTTGCAATAGCTACCAGATTCCTCCAGACAGTCACATAGAGATTCCTAAAAATAGGTGAGGATGATTGTGGTGTGAGAGTGCTAAGGGAGGCTACTTTTTACAGGATTTGGGAAGGAGGGTGAGGTAAAACTCCACAGAGAAGAGGAGACTTAAATAAGATCGCATAAAGTTTGTAGCTTTTGTACAGGTGGGTGGGGAGGTAGGGGGAGTATGAACTCAATGAGAAATTGTACTGCAAAAGTCCTGCTGGAAGTAGTGTAGGACAGTTGACAGAGGAGTCTAATGAAAGTGGAAATAGGAATTTATAACTAAATTTTCACCTTCATTTTCTCATTTGTCTTGGTCCTAACTCTGACATAGCCTCTGTGTATAAGTCATATTGTAACCTGGTGAAAATGAAGGAGAGAAGGAAAAGACAATATTGAGGGCTATAAAAAATGTATTAGTTGTTGGTAAATCCATTTCCTGAGTCCTAGAGTCAATAGAGATTGAATTATTCTGTTCAGGAGTGAGCCACGGTAAGCACAAAGGGTAGTCAGTTAGGTAGGTATATTACCTTTCATTTTACAGATCCAGGGCTTAAGAGGGTTAGGCAGTTGAAGATTTAATAAACTCATAACAACCTTCTAAGATCTTATTAGCCCAGTGTTCCTGGTGAAGTTCAGAAAAGTTTAATGATTTGTCATAAACATTGTAGTTCATTCACAGTTGAGCCAGGACTTGAGCAAAGGTCTTTGGATTCCTAGTCCTTTGCTCCTTTCCTTCCACACCCACTGCCTCCAGGAATTGCTTGCACACAATCCTCCACCCTCCCTCACTCAGGAGAAAGACGGAGAGTGCTGAGCATTGTGTTTGCATTTTACAGATTCCATCTCAGTAATTAAAAATGCTGAGGTGGTCAATTGTTATCAATTCCATGTTCCCAGTAATGTTTAACCTTCACTTAAAAAAATCTAGGAGATAAAAGAGCACGTTATCTGGCAGGTCCATTCCACCCCCAGTGGTTATTAATTTCAGAACACATCTGAATTCCTTCTCCCTGACATATGCTTCAGGAGAAGAACAGACAGCTCTTGACCAAGGTCTGATCTCAACTTCTCATCTCTTGGTACCGATACCACTACTAGATTCTTCTTTGCAGTCCACTTTTGAGATCTTCTCTGAATACAACTTGGTGTGTGAAGATTCACACAGGTGCCTCTGGTCATCATTGTTCTCAAAGAATCACTTTGTCCCCTCTCTGCACAGCATCTGCTGTACTAAGCTGTGCTTTTGGAAACATCTCCCTGAGACCTGGGTGAGAGCAACTCTGTGGTGCTAAACTTCTCAGCATGGAGGTGAAGAACTTTGCAGTTTGGGATTATGTTGTGTTTGCAGCCCTCTTTGTCATTTCCTCTGGAATTGGGGTGTTCTTTGCCATTAAGGAGAGAAAAAAGGCAACTTCCCGGGAGTTCCTGGTGGGAGGAAGGCAAATGAGCTTTGGCCCCGTAGCCTTGTCCCTGACAGCCAGCTTCATGTCAGCGGTCACTGTGCTGGGGACCCCTTCTGAGGTCTACCGCTTTGGAGCGTCCTTCATCCTCTTCTTCATCGCCTATGCATTCGTCATCATCTTGACGTCAGAGCTCTTTCTCCCTGTGTTCTACAGATCTGGCATCACCAGCACTTACGAGGTAAGAGAGCTGCTCCCTTTTTCTCTGTTGCAGCCAGAGTTACTATTTATTCTTAGATTCAGGGATTTTTGTTATTCTCATTTCTTTTTTTTTTTTTTATCATCTTGATGATTAACACCTGGTAGTTGAAGAACATCATTGATGTTTCAGGGCCACAAGTTATGGGAAAAACATTAAAATATTATTTAAAAAGAAAAACTCCAAGCCGTGGATAAAGACACACCTCTTTTCCCATATGTGGAATGGAAATAATGATGTTAATCCCACAGGGCTATGTCAGTGGTTCAGTGAGAATTTACGTACAAACATCCCAACACATTGACCCACACAGAGGAGGTTCTCAATGCAAAAGAGCTCATGGAATTTATTATTATTATTATTTTTAGCATCATCATTCTACAAAGCAAACAGGACAAATATTGTGGGTATTGCAATTTTCCAGCTTTGAAAACAGAAATACAGATAAATGACATAGTTAAGATTGAAACGTGGATAGGTAAAGTCAGCTGAGAACATCTTATTATATTGTATCTCTGCTTACCAGCCTTTCCATTGGACCACAGAGAGCATTGAAATACATATTATTATTACACTCCAATTTTTAATGGGAAGATGATAACATGTTTGAAATATAAAAATACTTGAATAGGAAAGAATAGCTAAATAACGTAAATATGGGGATTATTTTAAGAGATGAAATGAAGAAATTGTGTTTTGGCTTTGAAATCATTCTCAGAAAAAATCATTCTCAAATTTGAATTTGCATGTTCAATGTTTGTGTGATCATAAATAAATTTCTATTAAAATGGTGTTTATTTTCATGGTCTAACATCACCTCTGCTAAGTCACAGCAGAAGACTCATAACTGACTCGTATTTTTTTTATTTCTGTAAGCAAAATGAGTATAAAACATTTCTCTAGGCTTGAAAAGCCGATCAGGTAAGTGGATACTATCGAGTTCTTAAAATTTATGATTCCATGCATGATCATATTCCAAATATGCAACATTAATTCTCCCTCCCCCCAAAAGAGAGTAATCAGGATTGAGTTGTGCAATGGTACTACCTGGGTTGTAGATTTCAAAGAAAATGACTAAATTTAGGCTTAGCCATGAAATTTACACATATCTCATTGCTCATTAATGTACTTCTGAAAATATTTTTTTCATTTTTTTCCATTCATCTGTGAAGGTTTGACTCTCAAAATCATTACTGAGTTTTCTTTCTTTTTTTTCTTTTTAAAACAAAACAATGCGTTTAAAAATGAATTGCCTGAGACTGTTAGAGAGAAAGAGAGAAAAAGATAAAGAGGGGAGAGACAACTTATAAAACACAAGTTCAGTTTCTAAGTCTATTTCTTACCAACAAGACCACTGTATGGACAAGTTGTTTTGCATTATTCAACTCAGTTTACACATAGAAAATAATATCTTCCTTCTTTTACATTTTCTTTTACAGTGAAAGAGCTTTTTAAGTTATTTAAAAACTACCTAGTTGTGGAATATAACTTTATGACTGTCTTTTCATTCAATAAATACTCATTAAGCATATACTAGGCACTCATTTTTCACACTTTTTCTTCTAGAGATATGGTCCTGCTATGTTGTCCAGCCCTGTTTTTGAACTCTTGGTTACAAGTGATCCCTCCTCTTACCTTAGCTTTCCAAGTGGTTGGGACTTAAAGGTGTATATTGCCATGCCCAGCTTCCTCTAGCATTGAACCAAGGCCCTGGACACATAGCATTGAACCAAGACCCTGCCCTCCTGGAGCTTACTTTATACCAAGGACAGCCAATAAACTTGCAGTAGTATGTAAGACAATCATAACACAAGTTTATATGGCATTTAAAGCTAAGCACTGTTTTAAGTACTTTGTGTGTGTTAATTCATATGTCTTTAAGGCAATCTTTGTAGACAGGAATGATCATCTGCATTTAAAAGACTAGAAAACTGAGGCGCAAAACACTTATGTAAATTGCTCTATGTCACCTGGTAGCAAGAAGCCGTTTTTCAAACCAGGCCGTTTAACATTACAGATCATTGGCTAAATCACTATACTGTTTTGTCCAGTAAAAGACACTGGAGAAAAAAAGTAAATAGGATAAGCTAGAGAGAAGGAACGCCTGTCTGGATGGGGAACCTCCATAATTCATAACGAATGGTCAAGCAAAAGTTCAGTGATAATAGGGTGCCTAGAGACCAGGAGAAAGCAAGTGATTGCCCCACACAGGGCAAGAACATCCAAATCACAGATGTGAAAGCCCTTGAACAGCAACAAAGAAATCAATGGGCTTGAAGAAGAGTGTGGAAAGGGACAATGGCAAAAAGATGAGATTAAAAGTAGGCGGGCCCATTGGGGGTGGTGCCGTGCAGAGGAAGCACTTTGGGTATTTGTGGGAAAATTTGGTTGTCACATGATTAGGGGCCACTATTGAAGTTCAAGGGGTGGTTGACAGTGATTTCAATATTTTGCCATGTGTAAGACACACATATACAAGAAGTGATTACACCCCACAATGCATGATCTTTTAATGTGCTAATGCTCAGAAACGGATATAAAGTAGTAGGACTTTAGTATCTAATAATAATAATAACTTTTTGCAATCAAAAGCTATGGGTGCACAACACTCTATAAGTTAGTAAATTTTTTTAGAAATTAAAATGAAATAAAATATTGTCTTGAAATTATGGAACAATTTACTCACTCTCAGTGATCTATTTCATGTATACTGCTAAATACTTGCTTAGCAGTAGCTGGTTTAAAAAAATGGTGCAGTTACTGCAAAAGCAATGAAACCAATTGCATTTATGTAACTGTGGGGATTTAAGACTCCTCTTAAATGAATAAATTAGTACAAATATAGGAAATATAAGGGTTTCCTTAAATTTAATTAATAAAATTGTTTTTTAAATGTTTACTATTGTTGCCCACTACATATTTAAAAATTTTTATTACCCTAAAAATAAGACATCTAGAGTATATAAAGTACATATGAGGTTATCTGGGGGCTGCCTATTGCTTTTTAGCATTATAGAATACGGGTTAAAAGCATAGATTTTAAACTCTGTCTACTTGGCTTTGAAGACCAGCTCTGCTCTTGCTGGTTGTATGACTTTGCCGGAAAATGACTTAACTTTTCTGTCACTGCTTTTCACACGTGCAGAAGAGTGGTAATAAAACCATCTCTCTCCGGGATGTCTGGGAGGAGTAAATGAGGCATGATGTGAAATTCCTTTAACAAACCTGCCAAGAGGTAAACGCTGTGTATGAATTTTGTACGATAGTTGTTGTTACTGTCCTCAGATTTATACCACTTGATCTCTTGTACTGTCTTGAATTTCTGTTTATCTGTTCATCCTCTATTCTCTATCACTTATTCCGTGATATGCTCTCCAGGGTCTTGTTAAAAAGATGGAAAGAGGTAAAGTCTATTTCCCTATTTTGTGAACTTGGGCTGGTCTTGTGACTTGCTTTCACCTCTAGAATATGGTCAAAATGATGTTGTGTGAGTCTGGAATCTAGGTCTCATGAGGCTTGTAGCTTCTGCCTTTGTCTTCTTGGAATGCAGCTCTAATACTGCTAAGTAAGGAAGCTGGCATGGCTGGACTAGCTTCAGGAGGGTGAGTGGACACACAGAAGAGAAAGAGACACCCAGCCAACTGCCAACACCACTGGAGCCAGGGGAATGAGGCCAAGTTAGAACTTCTTGCTCAGTTATATTCCAGCTGATTTCACACCCATGAGTGTCCTAATAAAATGGGCAGGACAGCTATTGAGCCCATCCCCAGAATTGAGAGAATAAAACCATTTGGTTTTGGAGGCATTAAGTTTTAGAATGGGTGTTAGACAGCAAGTCAACTAATTTAAATACCTTGCTATGCAGTGGGATTTCAAGATGAAGATAGGCCATCTGTGCTACTCTATAACTACCCTGCCCCCTGTCAAAACTGAAGAAATTGTTCTCACCCTCTATAAAGCAAGCTTAGTTCATGGGCAATATCATACATTTTCATTATCTCAATTGGACAGTTTATATAATAGTCTCATTGTGTTATCTTCACTTTAATTAAGGTGATTGCCTTCTTTCTCTTATCATACACTAGTAAATCCAGGCTTTTATTATTTACCCTTAACATTAGTTTATAGGCTGATGCCTACCTGCTCTCTCATTTTTCTTAGATTTCATGGCTTCTAAACTACTTACTTCTATTCCATCCAAAGTTTTCACTATGATAACACACAGATTGCTACTTCACTCTATCTCATGGAATAGTGGTTTCTGAGCATTTATACATTGCATACTTTTTTTGGGGGGGGGAAATTGCTCTCCTTTTAGTTCTCCTTTAAATGACAGCCCTGGTATTGTAGCAATTAGATTTTGGAAATTAAATGTTTAGACGTAAGATGTTATTTCAGCTGAATAAATGATGTTATAAAAAAGTTTTATAAAAACTTTATAAATATTGTATGTATTTTATGTGATGGGGGTCTAAACTAAGGTGATGAGGCCTTTTAGGTCATGACAGCGATTGGTGTTTACTTTAGGTGAGATGGGGCATTACAGTGTTTGGGCAAAGAAGTGACATAATGTGATTTTGGTGGTAAGAAGATTACTTTAGCTGGTATTGAGAATGATCGTACAGTTTTGACTGCTGAAGGAGGGGGACTAATCGGGAGCCTGCTGATATAACCTGGGCAAAAGATAATGGCAATAGGGTGGAAACAAAGGAGCTAATACAAGTGGATGTATTTTTAAAGTGGAGGTCGGCACTGGGATTCTTTTACAAGTTAGATGTTTGGAAGTGAAAGAAAGAAAGGAATAATGGTTGTTCCTGTGTCATTTGGGTTTGAACCAACATGAAAAGCGAGTTGCTGTTTTCCAAAATGGAAAAGATTTCTGACGTCTCAGCCATTTGTTTATGCATGGGATCTTGTGTGGTGTCTGCCTTATCATTCCTTGGGGGAGTTTATCTACTCTGATTATTTATGGTGTCAAAGTTTTTCCCCTGATTCCGTCTCATGATTTTTTTTCATGGTTGGCTAGATAGGCAGGTAAGGTGAAATTGGATTGGGAGTTCC
>CAUYRH010077618.1:0-17529 GCA_963574655.1 Perodicticus potto
GTTCGAATATTGGAAAAAAGGAAAAGAGGATATTTGTCAAAAACAAAAAACTAAAAATGGCAATTATGTTTTAAAATAGTTTATCTATTATTTAATGAGGAGTATACAGGTTTTTTATCAGAACTCAAAACAGGTCTAGGAAGGTCATTACTTGAGTAATGTTGCTTAGCTAGTAATAGATTTTGAATTATAACTGAGAATTGTTGTTCTTTTTACTTTCACTATCATTGTAACTATCAGAAGTTCTTGACAATCTATTATTATAGACTTGCTTGAAAACAAGCTGGATTGAATATAAAGTTTATTTATAATAATATTCTCTGACCCAGCAAAGTTGTTCCTGGTTAATAAGAATTTATCTTATAATTTGTAATAACTTTTTAGCTTTTATCTACAAAAGCCTAGTTATGTCTGTTATTAACTAAATGCCTCTTGTTAAATTCTTGATTTCTTAAAAGATCTATTCCATATCCCAAAGAATCCACTATTTCAGTTATTGAAATGCTTAATATCTGCAATAAACATTTCATTCTTCAATGTCTAAAGAATTCTTAAACAGCCATTCATGTCATGCAGATAAAAAATATATATGTGTGTGTGTGTGTGTTCTTAAAAAGAACATGGTGCTTAAAAAGTAACTCTTTTTTCATTCTTTGAAAAAAGATTGTGGATGTCCTGTTGTGTGGATATTCAGTTAATTGCATCTTCATGATGTATACAGGAAATTTTATTAAAGGATATTTACCTTGAAATCACTAAACTTTAATTAATTCTGCAAATTCTGTGGATATAAATATTTCACCTATAAAATATTAAGGAGGGAAACAATGTACATTTACATTGTACAGTGAACTGTTCTTTATGGATTTTTTTGTTCCATTTGTGTGGTTCAGAACAACTAGTGTGCCTATTTCATTAATTAATATAATCTTTTAAATTATAAATATTATTTCAATATATTTACACTTAAGTATTTGTGAGAAAATTTTTTCCTCCTAATATTTAGAAAAATCAACTGAAGTGAAAACTTTTGGCAATATTTATATCATTACAATTAGAATTTGTAAAGCAGGACCTGTTTTTATGCTTAAAGGAATCTATGTGGTGGTTATCTAGAAAACTCATCACATCTCTATTTCATTTTTGTTTTAGGAATATAAACAAAAAATGTATTTAATCTGCTGTGATATTTCAACAATCTTAACCCTTGAAGACCAAACAAAATTATATAATATTCAACTGTTAATTTAATATATTAAAATGTAACATCTCATCAGATTCTAATGTCTAATAACCAAAACTTTATTTTGAATTCATTAATATTATTCAGAAGTTTAAAATGATTGCATTTATTCCCATGGGAAAGAAATTGCATCAGAATTATTAAGGACAACTTTGATGAATATAAGTATATCCATTATTATATGTCCGTTATTCCATCTGTATGCCAAGCAAAAAGAAGAGTCAAAAAAAAAAAAAATCAACAAAAAGGCTCGGCGCCTGTGGCTCAACAGGCTAAGGCGCCAGCCACATAACCCTGAGCTGGCGGGTTCGAATCCAACCTGGACCCGCCAAACAGCAATAGTGGCTGCAACCTAAAAATGGCGGGGCATTGTGGCGGGCGCCTCTAGTCCCAGCTACTTGGGAGGCGGAGGCAGGAGTCTTGCTTAAGCCCAGGAATTGGAGGTTGCTGTGAGCTGTGATGCCACAGCACTCTATCCAGGGTGACAGCTTGAGGCTCTGTCTCAATTAAAAAAAAAAAAAATCAACAAAAAATCATATTAATCTCAGTGACTATAAATTCTGATCCATTTTATTTTACATTTGATTTTGCCACATAGTTCTTCGCAGTAAAGAGCTTATTGAGAATTTACATCTAAGATGAAGTGGAAGTCATAAGTAATAACCTTCAGATCAATTTTACCCAGACGGAAATAGAATACCCCAACACACACAGAATCTTATGCTTTTGTAGCTTAGTGAACGTGCATCCAACCCCTATTGGAGAAATGGCCTCTGGACTTATTTAACATCTAATTAGTCAACAATCTCATTAATCCGAGAATAGTACAGAACAGATTTTTAAATGTATGTTAACTCCTCCCAGGGAAACTGTGTAGTAATGGTAACCGGCAGTAGGAAAATAAAACCTTACACAATTAATAATACAAATAGTAGTGTGAAGTCATTAGAGTATGTCCCAGTATAGCACTGCATGCAAAAAAATATATTTGAGAAATTTTTAATGACTGCAAATGAAGTCTCTCAGGAAAATGGCAAGAATTAATTATAAAGAACAAAAATAGAAAATAAAGGATATGAAACTTTTTTTGATTTTATGAGGTTTCACTTCTGACTATAATCCCCCTTCCCCTTTTTTTATATGGTTTGATTATAAAAATCTTACCTTGATTTACCATTAAGTCTAATTTTCCTCAAAGTGCCTTAGGTTTTACTTAAGAAGAATCAGGAATTATTTGAGGAGGGGACCGCATGATACATAATATGATGTTAGAACCAATCTTATTTTGCTATTGGAGGGCAGTGAGTCAACCCTCAAACCTCTGAATTTCTGGCCCTTTCGTTTACTCTTAACTGCTTTATTCTACCCTTATTAGAACTTTTGCAATCTTAAATGCAAAAATAAGACTTTAAGTAATTTCATTTACTGCGTGACATGGCCAAACATTTAAAGTTATGCTTTTGCTCATATCTGACTAATTTTGACAGATCAATATTAATATAAAACATAATGTTTACATACAATTATGTCTAGAATATAAAGACCTGCCCCATTTCAACAATTGAGAAATATTGAGGGTGACACTTAAGCAATGCTATTTTGCTAAGTGAACATATGACACTTTCTTCTGCAGTTTTTGGCTGGAGCTGGGTTTGAACCCGCCACCTCTGGCATATGGGGCCGGCGCCCTACTCCTTTGAGCCACAGGCACTGCCCTAGAACATATGACACTTTTTAAAAATGAAAAAAACTTAACATCTTACACTTTAAGATTATTCTATTAGACATAAGTTTTTAAAGCATCTTAATGAATTGTTCAACATATATGTGGTCTCATGAAACATATTTTACATATAGTATATATATATGTTAGAAATGAAGTAAACAATGAATGATTCTTAATTTTTTGTGTGTTTATTTTTAACACAGGCTGATGATACTACAATAGATTATATTTTTCATCTACATTATATTTACTGTTTAGCATAAATGGTAAAGATACTATGGTAATTTGTTTGAATGCTGTTAGTTACCTGTTTATATTAATATGAAGTTAATGTTTACATTTTCAGACGGTCTCTAAATTTATTAAAAATTAATATTTAGAAGATAATGTGATATTAAGAACTCAGAACTGCAAATTTAATTGCTTTTAAATGTGGATCCCTAAATTCATGTGGAATCAACTTGTTGGTGATGTTCAGCATATTAAGTAGGTGGATACTTTTATGCCAAAGTAAACTTCATCTCACCACGTCTTCAAATCTCCGACTGTATTCATTGATAGGAAGATGCCGCTTTCAGTTTTACTCATTGAACTTCTTATATTTTTCTTTGACGTCTCTTTTCCCTCGAGAAAACAAGCGGGAAAGCAATGAGACTACTATTCATGAATATGGTCAGAGTACCTTTAGTACTCATGTGAACTTTTATCAGTCACCATCATGATTTCAAGTCATGAATTTATTTTTACATGCTTATGCATGCATATTTACATGCATTAGTTAATTAATCTTAAATTCCATTAAATTTGAACGAACAGGGGAAAAATTTGTTCATAGGATTTTGTTCTCGTTATATTACATTTTATTTTATTTTGTTTTATTTAAGTAATCAGTTTAAGGCTTATAAAGGTTGATTTGCTCCTGAACTGCTTTGTTCCCAGACATTGCCATCTTCCCCAACTACCACCAAGTCCTCTCCATCTGATCCCATGACCACCTCCAGAGCTAATCAGGTACAGTATCATCCTGTCATCTACACCATACTTTTCACGGGTGATTGCCTGCAAACTGGAGAAAAAGATAATGGTGGGTTAAGGATTTATTCGTTCATTCACATGTATGCACCATATTCAGATTCCAGATTACCTAAGAAAGAAATACCAGTTGTTCCCAAAAATTTATATGCATTTTTAATTTTAGGTAATGAAAAATATATTCAGATGATAGACTACTAGAATTTTGGATTTTACCTTTAAAATTGTGACTCCATTATGTAACTCCGAGAGCTTTTTATTGAGATGGTGTTTTTAGTCTTCCCTGTTGTACCAGCCTAGGACTCTTGGTATGTAACTTAAGGATATCATACATGTAACAAATAAATGTATAAACCGAGCAAAGGTATATATCTTTAAAATTGAATGCAGTTTTATTTTTATTTGAAACATGTCTTATAATGTAAAAAATTTAAAACTCTTGATGAGAAGCATTTCTAGAAATCTAAAAGTAACTGAATATTAACATCTGTAATAATTTTAATAATGTTTGACAACTAAGGAGATGGTACTTTCTTAATATTTAACAAATTCTAAGCATTTTTCATTGCTAGAATGGCATCTAGAATTATTTTATTAGTTTGATTTGATCATTATTTTGCTTCTAAGTATTTAGAGGTCATTAATCCAAAGTGTAGTTATTCTTGCTAGATTTAAAGAGATTATCTAAAATATTTTATGTACTTCAGAGCCATACTGTACTTTTCACTTGACAAATGTTGAAAAATATATTCATTAAAATGATTAAACACATTTTCATTTTGTCTGAGTTGAGCTTCATTTAGGTGAGAAATGTCATTTGCTTCAATATTTTCACTTTTTTACTAATACAGGGCCTTTGGGATTAATTAAATATTAAACAAAACTGACCTTTTAAATACATTTTTATATAGTGGGCTAATTTACTAAATATATTAAATGTGGCCTTTGCATATTGTATAATAAGGCTATCAAAATTATTTTGCTCATTTGTTGATTCTAAAATATTTATAACTTCAGGAAAAGTTTTAATTTAATAACTGTAACCAAAACTAACATTTGGGATATTTTATATTAGATGTCTGATTTTCATTTTTTGTAATAGTGTTCCCTTCCAACAAAAGTGCTTTAAAATGTTCACATTTTAGCCCTAATTAATTGCTTAGTAAAATACAGATCTTCAGTGATGAAACCTAACACTTCTCTTTGAAGGAAATAATACAGAAAGTAAAAACCAAACCTTTATTATATATGTATGCAGCTAACAAGTGGGTATATATTTTCACTCTACACACTTTACCTTTTAATTGAACTTTAATTATGTGATACAGAAAACACTGATTTTGTGTTTTTAATATTTCTCTTGTACTACATTATGCTTTCTTTTTCAAACAAAAACAAGACAGATGGGCACAGCAGCAAAAAATAAAAATAAAACTAATGATTTTTCTCAAAGTAAAAAGTAACAACAACAACAAAAAAATCCTGGTTTGAGAAAGAAAACCACCTTCGAAATTTTGTCTTTGGATTTGTATTTTTTCATTTATTTTTATATAAACATGTATGAATTTTTATGAAATGATTTCTTGAAAGGCTAATTAAATGTTTAATTTTACTAATATTTTTACCTTCTATATCAGCTGTCCTCAACCTGTGGGTTGCAACCCACAGGAACTGTATTAAGGGACAGCAGCGTTAGGAAGATTGAGGACCCTGCTCTATGTATATTGCTACATTCACTTCTGCCACATCTAATATTTTGTTCTTGTGAAATAAGTCATTGGTGATTTTATTTTCTGTCTACTGTACTGTGTTATATATTTGTTACTTATACTCTGTCTTCTTCTATTCTTACACCCAAGAAGCATAATATCTCCTGGATAGCAGGATGCAAGATATGAGAGAAGAAAAAAACAAAATCCTTAATTAATTGAAACGATTGTAATTATCTCAGTCTTTCATATTATTAGTAGTTTGTAATTATTCCCTACTATATTTCCCAATAGATTCTAATCATGTGGTAGGACAAAAGGAAATGTGTTTTTTTGTTATTCATTTGGACTTCAGATTACACAGTTCACATTTATTTTTTGTCGATAATACTGATTAATTTAGCTTTACTATGTTGACTTACAGCTGAAAGGGTGACCGGCATGGGAAAAATACCTTATAAATGATAATATTTAACTTGCCACAATTAAAATAAACATTTCAACATATGAGAAAATAACTTTTACACCTAGTTTAGTTTACTCTTACCTAGCAGTTTGGCAAGTATGGCTCCTGTTACGTAACTGGCAGGAATAAATCAAAGCCAAGAATTTTTGTATTAGATTAAAATAATTGTTTATTTGCCATAGCTAATATGACATCCTTTTATATTAAAAGCAACTATAAACTTTTTCTATTTAAATTATAAACCAATATAACATGCCTGTGGATGATTAACATTTTTGTTATTTTCATCATGTTAGCTAAATCATCTATGAATGAGTTATATTGTAGAATAAATAGTTTGTGTTACAAACTAACTGGAATGAAAACAAGAAGCTATGGACTGTTAATATTCAGAACACACAAAAATAACAAAGAGCACAGAAAACAATTCAAAGACCCAAGTTTGATCTGCATTTCCAATGTTTAAAAATATCTTCTATTCTATTAAAAATGATTACAAGTTTCAGTACATATTGAATTCTACATTTTTACTCTTCAGTCCTTTTAACTTGTTTTCATAGGTCAGATTGACAAACTCAAATAATTAAAATGTTGTGCTATAATAATTTTCTTTTTAAAATTGAGAGCTATCACCTAAGAATCCTTATGAAATGATGGAAAACTCAAAATTAGGAACAATTTGCCTATGATCAAATCCTTGTTCTGTCACTTACTTGCAAAGAAACCGGGTCATGAGTCTCAGTTTCCCCA
Source organism: Perodicticus potto (assembly GCA_963574655.1). NCBI lineage: Eukaryota > Metazoa > Chordata > Mammalia > Primates > Lorisidae > Perodicticus > Perodicticus potto. The sequence goes on from CAUYRH010077618.1 coordinate 6,927, forward strand.
TCTTTGAAATTCAAATAATAGCACCTCATAGAGTGGGTTGACATAAGAAATAATTAGTAGCTAGGAACAACTTGAATGGAATAGCATTATAAAAATGTTACGGTATGTTTGTTTAATTTATTTTTCTGAAATATCTGTCAAATAATGAAAAAAAAGATTATTCTTTAAGAGTGTGAATAATAGCAGGAATGGCTTGTTAAAAGTGTATTTCATCTCTAGTCATATTCTAATAATTAATATTGGTTGTTTTTTCAACTCTAAAATATTTCTCTAATCAACATATGTCTGCTGTTGCTTAAACTACACTTTTTTTTTTTTTTAGTAAGGGTATTGTTACCTGTTGCCTAATAATCAAATTGTTCTTGTTTCTCTATGGGTCATAAAACGTTAATAGGGCTCAGAGTTTTACAACTTATCATTTCTTTACATGTGTTCCATATTGTAAGGTGCAGTTTGAAATTTTCATCTATGTGTATTTTAAATATGAAACAAGTAGAAAGAAAGATATATCAAATGGCACTAGGTTTTTAAACCAACATGTTTAGACTTTCAAAGAAAATCTTAAAAAAATTTAAGATTCAACAAAACGTTTTTGTAAATCAATCCATGGTGTTATAAATTAAATTCCAGTGTTAATTTTAGGTTTCTGTCTGCTTTCCTGGAATTTTTGTCAAAGTTCAGGAAATGAAAAAAGAAAAATGATTTCAGAAATATGTGCCCTATAGACATTTTTTTATTTACTGATAAATTTGAAATTATATGAAAACATTTGTCAAAATATATAAAACACATAAAAATTGGTAACTTGTCCATGGTACCGTTGGTATGGAAGCAAAAAGATAAAACTAAAAGTGCCTGTTTTCGCTTTAAATTCATGGCCATAGATCTACAATGGTCTCTTAATTCTGTTAATATCAGGCCATTCATCTTCATATTCTCTAGATGAAACAAATTCTCCTCTTTCAACTCTCTATTAGGTTTCTTTTGCTGTATAACAATGACTACAAAGTTAGTGTCTTTAAACAGCACACATTCATTTTCTCATAGTCTCTGTAGGTCAGGAGCCCAGGCACAACTTAAGCCAGGAAGAGTGAGTGAGTCCTCTGCTTGTGGTCTCACGTAGCTATAGTGAACATGCCAGTTGAGATGCATTCCCATCCAGAGGCTCGACTGGGGATTAGTCTGCTTCTATGTTCATCAGGGTTGTTGGCAGCATTCGGTGTTTTGACTGAGGGCCCTGACTTTTTACTGGCTGTTGGATAAAGCCAGTCCTCAGATCCTACATGCTACCTGCAGTGCCCTGCCACGTGGCCCTCTCCCCAAGGCCCTCCACAGCTTGGCCATTTGCCTTTTGCAAGGCCAGCAGGAGAACCACCACTGTGTGCTACAAGGATGGAATCTTATGTATTGAACCAAATCGCCAAAGTGACTTTCTCCAAAGTGTAGCTCCTAACTTAATGGTGCTAGTGACATCCCATTTCTGCCATAGTCTGTTGATTAGGACAAGTCACGTGTTCCACCCTCACTGAATAGGGGAGAGGATTATACAAATTAGTACCCTGGGTTGATGATAATGGCGGCCATGTAAGAATTGTTGCTACCACAGCTCCCCAGTATCTCCTGCTTCTTCCTCTTTCCCAGCTAATGACCTTACTTCTACTTCATGAAGAAAATTGAAGCAGTCAAAGAGACCTCCACAGACTCACACCAATAACTCCTTAGTGTGTCAGCACTTAACCCACATACTCTGTCTTCTCATTTATTGCCCTAGGTAGATCCTGCTTCTAAGACCAGACGTTTAGTCATACAGTGAAACTCAGAGGACTCTCCTTCATCAATTCTGCCTTCTCTCCCCTTTATTCTGCAAGTTTTGCTCTCAACAGGATTGTTCCCATTGTCATACAAATATCTGGTGTTTTTGTTCCATCTTAAAAAGTCTTTTAAGTAATTTTTTTTACTCTGTCTTCTTTAAGAAGAGATTTCTGTAATGTCTCTTCCCATCAGCTAATTCCCTGTTTCTTCTTTATAGTAAAACTCAAGAAAGGATCGTTTTCTAATTGCTGTCTTCCTATTCCTAAATTCATTTCAGTCCAATTTTTGCTTCTACGATTGCCCCCAAACTGTATGGCAGGACCGCAGTTTATAGCCACATTGCTAATTGCATTCTCAATCTACATGTTACTTGACCTATCCGTCATATTTGTTAAAAATTCGTCGCCTCCTTGGTATACTTGCTGTACTTGCTATTTAGGACGCATTATCCTTTTGCTTTTCCTCTGCATTGTGCCACTTTGCCTTTTCTCAGAATCCATTGCTGTTTCCTTCTCTCATCTCGATCTGCTTCATGTTTGAGTGCTCTAGGCCTCAATACTCAACACTTCTGAGTCTACACTTGTCTTTCTCCTCATCTAATACCTTAGCTTTTATATGCTGACATCAACAAAATTTGTCTCCAGTAAAAAAAACAGGTTTACCATAATCTTAATCCATTTTGTGCTGCTATTGCAGACTACTTGAGATGGTAATCTACAAAGAAAAGAAATTTATTTCTCACAGTACCGAAGGCTAAGAAGTTCAAGATCAAGGCACTGCATCTGATGAGGGCTTTCTTACTGCGTCTTCAGGTGGCGAAAGATGAAAAGGCAAAAAGGGGACGAACACTGTGTTCTCACGTGGCAGAAGAGCCGAAGAGAGAGAAGCCACTCCTGCAAGTGTTTTATAGTGGTGGGGTGAGGAACCTGCAGCCTTGGAGCCACATGTGGACTTCTGGATTCTTGAGTGTGGCCTTTTGACTGAATCCAGTTTAACAGAACAAATCCTTCTAATAAGTAGATTTGTTCAGTGAAGTTTTGGTTTGGCTGAGGGATTACACATGGTGGTATGGAGGGCCACATATGGCCATGAGGCTGCAGGTTCCCCCTCCCCAGCAACAAAATTTTGGAAGGAACGAAAACACTCAAACTGTAACAGCTACGAACAAATGAAGCTTAACGCATATGATTTCTCAATGTACAGACTTACTACCTAATTTTATGTTGATAATTTTAAATTCTGTTTCCCAAAGGTGTCCCCTAAAATTGTACAAACTTCAGCACCCACATACTTGGATTCACCTTTATCTGTCACCATCACAGAGCTCAGTTTCCCACTCAGCCCTTCCTCTTGCATGTCTAATGGGCATCTCAATTTCAACAAGTCTAAAAATTACCCCAGACCTCCTTCTTTTAAAATAAGTCCGAGTTTTTTATTCCTCATGCACCTGAAGTAGCTTGCCATTTTACTCAGTAAAAGCCAACATCTCCAAAATAGTCTTTGGCCCTTGCCTCTTGTTGACTTTACTTCCTACCCCTCACCTTTAATGTCCGCTGGCCCAGCCACATTCCCTTGGTTCTTGTTTCTGCGCATGCGAGGCAAACTCTCCTCTGGGCATCTTGCTCTTCTTCTCGGCATGGTCCTCTCTTACCCAGAGATCCACTTGGCTAACAGCTTCATAACCTCAAGCCTGTTCACAATTAACCCGATAAGGCCTGCCTGAACCCCTAGTTAATACTGCAATCTGGCCTTCCACTCTTTTCAGTATCCCTGAACCCCCAATCTTGCTTAATTTTAAAACGTTTTGCCGATGCCTCACGAATACTGCATGCTTTGCTTGTTATGTTTATTGTGTATTGTGTATCTTACTCTCCTAGAAAAGTAAATTGCATGAAGATAGGGGTTTCGTCTGTTTTATTCTCTGATGTATCTGAAGCACTACCACTAGTGGGAAAAATAGGTCTGTATGTTTTAAAACTCACTTTTTGGCAATCTTTTCTGCAAATGAGATTTTTGCATAGGAGTTTTCTAAAAATATAAGCCAACTAGAAAGGAATACTTTTGATTAAATAGGAACATAGCCTTCTTCACTGGAATTCAGTTATATTTTACTCTTTATATAGCTGAGAGCATAATTGGAAAATCATGCAGGCCCTTGTCTACAGTACAAGTATTATCATAGTTATCCCAAGAAAATATAAAAATTAATTTTATTTCCTTCAGTATGTGAGAATAGTGTGTGTGTGAGAGAGAGAGGTGTCAGAGTAGTGTTGATCAGTGGTATAGAAGGTCCTGGGAAAACAGTGAGTCCAGATGTTCTTTAAAGTGAATTTGTGGACTTTATTATATACATTAGATCATATGTACTTATTAGAATGAATCTTATGAAATGACTGATATTTGAGTGTAATGAGTGTAATTTTGGGGGGACTGAACCTATCCCTGGTGTATATCATATACCTTTAAAAATCTCTAAAATTCCTAAGAACAAATTGAACCATGAAAAGCATGTAATTTATATTAAGTAACATATAATCTTCATATAAGCACATGAAATGCTCCTTTACTAAATGGAAATACTATAAGTTTGGAAGGGAAAAATTAATATAGAAATATCAGTCATTTCAAATTGCAATATAAATATGTTATAATTTTTATTCTCATTTTTTTCTGGGAGAGAAAAACAAAGAAAAATGATTTTAATATTTATATGAAAAAATAAGTGCAACATAATTACCATCACACAACTCATAAAAGAGTTGCCAAGAAACTAACAATATTGAGTCATGTCATCCAATGTTAAAATTTACTACAAAGCTATCATAATAAAAGCAATGTAATATTAACACAAATAGATACATGTATAATTGGTCAACGAAGTAGAATCGAGATTTCCAAAACAGATTTAAGTACAGTCATGCATCAGTCAATGATGGGAATATGTTCTGAGAAATGCATGAGTCGGCAGTTTTGTCACGCGTGAACATCTCAGGGTCTTTACACAGACCCAGGTGGTCGAGCCTTCTGCACACACAGGCTATGTGATACTGCCTATTACTCCTCAGCTGCAAACCTGTACAGCATGATACTGTGCAGAATCCTGTTGTAAACACAACATCTGTGTATCTAATCATAGAAAAGATAATGGGTTGCATTCCAACATTTGGACGACTGAGACACCCCTACGTGGTAGGAATTTTTCTGCTCCATTATCATGTTACAGGACCACCATTGTATATACAGGCTGTCAGTGAATCAGACGTCACCATGCCATGCCTGACCGTCTACATGGGGATTTAATGGCTGTTAAAGGAAGGCATGTGGCTTGGGGATCAGGAGGACTGTGGTCCTGACCCATAACTCCTGACTTCAAATCAAATCTTTGTCACATAGTAATGTTGAAATTTAAGACCATATTCGTCATTTTGCGCTGCACACTTTCTCATTGTAATATGTGAATATTAACAGTGTCTGCCTCACAGAGTTGTCATGATTGCCAAATGATCAATATACAAGAAGCCTTTAGAGTGCTGCCTGGTCCAGTGTAATATGTAAATGTCATTTCATTCCTTTTAGAAAAGGCTGTTTTATGTACTATATCTTGCTAGTACACTTGGTTAGTACACCTGAAAGGAAACATATTTAGACCTCCACCTCTTGTGATAGACAGAAACAAGTCTCAGTGCATTTGGGATTTAAACCATAAGAAGAGAATTTGATGAAATTTTAGTAGGTGAAATTGAAGATGACTTTCTTAAGCAAGAAGAAAATACCAAACATAAAAGAATAAGTTAACAGATTTGAATATATAAGAAAGCAAAATATTTGGGAAAATGCTGAACACATATGAACAACTGATTAGTGTCTTTAATATACAAAGAACTCCTTGATGCATATGAAAACAACCTAACAGAAAAATGAGTGATTATAAAAAAGCAGTTTACCGAAGAGGGAGTGAAAATGTCTCATAAGCATGAAAAAACGTATTTAACCTCTGTAGGCATCAGGGAAATTGGAATCAAAATCACACAATTATACTTTGTTTTTATCTTTCACACAGATTTTTTTATGTGTATATAATGAACATATATCAGAAATGCAAGAATCGATATATGTATACTTATAAATCTAAAGTGCTGGCAAGAATACAGGAAGTATACTCATACAGTGTTGTTATAAGAAATCCTACAACATTGCAGCTTTTGAGAATCTGTCCTCATGATGTGCCAGTGCCCAGGAGTGTAGCACAGCAACGTGGATGGCAGCATTGTTTACAGAGGCAAAAGTCTGGGAAGAAACCAAGCTCTGAAGAAGAGTGGTTGAATAAATGATGGCGTCCCAGAATATTACGTGATGAAGCTATAAAAGTACTGAATTAGATAAATAGATAAAATGGCTTTATATAGTTTGTACTATAAAAAGAAAAGTAAGTTATCAAGAACATTTGTCCCCGTCTTTATGATCGAAAAACATCTTGTGTTTATGTATCATCAGGGTGATGACAAAGAATGTAAAAAATGACTAACTTTTCCTCTTTCTAGCTCTACTTTGCTTTTAAAATAATTAAGAAAATGCAAAATAGGACAGAAAAAATAATGACTTCAGATGTGCTATATGGAAGGAAAATAAAGTGGAAATTTCCCAGGGAGAAAATTTGGTTGTCTTTAGCATTATATGTTCATTTGAGCTACCTGACTATTTGCTTTCCTAATCTTTTGATGCTTTGGAGTTTTAAAGAAGGGTAGTAGAGGGAAATTTCAGGCCCAGCGAATGACATTTCCCTCATATTTTAAAATTAAGTCAAATGGCTGTTTAATATATATAATATTTACATTTATCCTTTGTAGTTAATATGTCATCAGTTTTCAGTCCTAGCTTCTCATCATGATTACCTATGGATATTCTTATTTAACATACATAAGATGAGATCAGGGAACTATATTTGAATATTAGATAAATATTTCTTAAGGCCTCTTGAGATGTTTGGGAAAACATTGTTTACTAAGTGCACACTGCTTTATGCTAAACAGATACTATGTAACAGTTCTCTTTCTCAAATGTTAATTCATTATAACTTTTTTCATGAAACAATATGCATAGTTATTTGAAAATAATAAAGAACAATTTTTGATTTTTATTTAAGTTAAAGGGTAGATATTAGTTTTAGCATTGAGAATTACAAGGCTTACTAATTAACGCAGTTTATGGAGGGTGACTGTGTAAAGGATGATGACCCTTTAGGATAACATTAGTAGTAGACTGAGGACCATTACCAAATGCAGTTAGTTCTTTAATCTTGGTGATCATTACATTTAGGTTACACTAGTAGTTTATAAGATTGTTCAACAGTGTTTTCCAATGTTTTCTTAACCAAAAATTATAGAAATGGTTAAATAAGTGCTTCCTGGCCTTATTCATTCCATTGCAAACCACTAAGGTAGTTAGCATGTAATGCTGAAGAGGGCGTGTTCACACCCAGTGATGGGAGTCACGTCTCCATGAGGGTCCGTTAACAATTACTGCTACAAATGGCAAACAAGTAATGTTTTCAGGTTAGTATTAATATTGTAACACACTTGGTAAATGCCAGGTTGTGCGACCATCCAAAGTCCATTTTAAAGGTGTGATTTTATGTGAATATATTTTTGAGCTTATAAGAACTTTGGATTTTTTTCAGATTTTTGGATGAGGAAAGTGGTACACTTCAGGGTTAAGAGTTAATGAAATAGTCACTCTGTAGTGTTCCTTATTTTACTTCTCATATATGGCTCAGGCATTATAAAAATGCATAGAATAACTTATCTAGTATTGGCTTATTATAAGTGAGCAGATTTGCAAGACTCTGTCTTTCTGCACCACCTAAGTAGGTAGAAGTGGTTTCTCGGTTTCCCCAGAGTTCTCCCTGTAGTCATAGCCATGGTAGTTCTTCCACACAGCCTGTTCTCAAGGAAGAAAATTATACATGCTTCATATACCAAAGACTTCACGTCTCTTTAATCAAGTGTGTGTACTTTTCTTCTTTCTGTGTGTGTTTGTACAGTTTTGTTGGTTCTCCAAATCTTGCATGTAAAGCCATATAAAATTGAAAATACCTAAAGTAGGAAAATTGAGTAGTTATCAATTTTATCTTCAACATTTTTATTTTCTTTTAGAAATGCTTGGATATAGGAATATCTTTACGTATTCTTTCAGAAAAGTGGTTTTGCCAAGTTGCGGAGTTTGATACCTGCTCACTATGAAGTAAAAATGTGTTTCTCCTTAGTTTTTCCCCATGAGTATAAAAGTGTAATTGACCTTGTGAATTATGGGTTTTTCTGATTTTTTTGTCTTTGAATTAGGAGTTTTACAGGAAATAATAAGTTGATCTTTTTCATTTTTTCCTCCTATTCAGTTTTTTTTTAATCTCAAGAATAAAATAATTCATGACTTTTTTCATTTGCTTAATGGCAGTCATTTGTGATAATAAATTATCAACTTCTCTTTACTAATAAGATACTGAAATGCAGTCATCTATTTTTAAATAATTATTTAGAAAAGCAGTAAAATTTAAACAATAATACTGAGCTAGTATAATAAGTAAACATAAAATACCTATAAGCAACTATAATTTAATTGAAATAATAATTTAAATCCTGTCCAATATTTGGCACATCAGTTTTCCCAGCTAATTAATACTACAGATTTAATTTTAATGGTAAAATGGCTTAATAAAAAATTTATAAATAACAAAGTAAAAATTAAATTGTTAAAGTTTTTCTAGTAATTGATTACTTAGTTCCATAAGTTTAAATAGAGATAGATTTTCAAACATAGTTGAGATACATCCTTTCAGTATTATCTTATTTAATTAGTTGGGTTACATCATAAAATATTAAATCAATCAACAACCCAAAATTTGAAAAGGCCTTACATTTCTAGATTAAAAAACTGAATAGGAGGAAAAAATGAAAAAGATCAACTTACTGTCTCGTGTAAAACTCCTAATTCAAATTTTCCTAACAGGCTTTCATTTAATTGTATGATTCGTGTATTTAAACATATATAAACATAGAAAAGGTACATCAAAACTGGGCCACAAAACATAAGAAATGGGGGCAGCACCTGTGGCTCAAAGGAATAAAGCACCAGCCCCATATGCCGGAGGTGGTGGGTTCAGTTTGGCCAGAGCCAGGTTCAAACTTGCCACCTTCAGAATATGGGGCTGGCACCCTACCCTCTGAGCCATAGGTGCCACCCGATTTAAACATGTAGTTGTTTTATTATGCAAATAGACTGTAAATACCATGAAAACAGATATCTTATCCTTTTGTCTATTTACCTCTGTGTCCCCAACATTTAAAACTATACCTGGCACATAGTAGTCACTCAATAAATAATTGTACAGGAATACCAGTGATGTGCTAAAAAATGTTTTAATTATTCTTCTTTTGCAACACTTATTTGAAAGTAGCCTGATTCTGAGTTAATTTTTTTATTTCCTATTTTTACACTGCTTTTAAGAAATAAGACAATTTGTATGGTAAGAAAAAGCTCATCTGAAATCCGAACTCTATATCTGCCTTTCTTTCGGTTTTACCTGCATATAATTTTACATTGTTTAATCCAGACTCTCCCTACATACTTTTAGATATTTAATAATTTTTCAGGTTATTTTCCACATTATTTTCCACATTATTCTGTTCAGATGACATAGTCTATGTTTTTGGAAATTTTCCAAGGTAATTGTAGGAGAGAAACTAATTAAAAGATTATGCTTATTTCATAATTTCATAAGTACTGCAGTGTAATTTCCAAAGGCAATGTATACTTCCACAGATGTTTTTAAAAGAAAAAGATTAATAGTTGATTTATTTTCTTAATGATTAATTTTGCTACTGTACTTGGAATATGTTTACTTTAGAAGTTAAATATTTTCTTTTCTTAATGCTTTAAGGTTCATTATTTAATGAATTTCCCTTTTCCCTCCCCGTAGAGGATTGACAACTCCCTCAAAATTTCAAATACATCAAAATACTATTTCTTTTTCTTTTGTTTTTGTTTTTTCTTGAGACAAAGTCTTACTATGTCACCTGATACAGTGCTGTGGTGTCACAGCTCACAGCAACCTCAAACTCTTGGACTTAAGTGATTCTCTTGCCTCAGCCTCCCAAGTAGCTGGAACTACAGACACCTGTCACAACACCTGGCTATTTTTTTGTTGTAGTTGTCATTGTTGTTTAGCACACCCAGGCCAGGTTCGAACCTGACAGCCCTGGCATGTGAGGCGCCCTAACTGCTGAGCTACAGGTGCTGTGCATCAAATACTATTTTTTTTTCTTTTAACCAAAAATTTATTTATTTATTTATTTATTTATTTATTTATTTATTTATTGTTGGGAATTCATTGAGGGTACAAGAAACCATGTTACACTAGTTGCATTTGTTGGGTAAAGTCCCTCTTACAATTGAGTTTTGCCCCCAAAAGGTGTGGCACACACCAAGGCCCCAAGACCCCACCCCCCTCGCTCCTTCCCTCTCTCTGCCCTTCCTTTCCCCACCCCTCCCTCATTCTTTCTCTCTCTGTTCTCCCCTTCCCTCACCCCCACCATGTCAATAATTGTCATTAATTATCCTCATATCAAACTTGAGTACATGGGATTCATGCTTCTCCATTCTTGAGATTCTTTACTAAGAATATTGTGTTCCACTTCCATCCAGGTTAATACAAAGGCTGTAAAGTCTCCATTTTTTTAAATGGCTGAATAGTATTCCATAGTGTACATATACCACAGTTTGTTAATCCATTCCTGGG
>CAUYRH010077620.1:0-15069 GCA_963574655.1 Perodicticus potto
AGTCTCCTGCCTCCGCCTCCCAAGTAGCTGGGACTACAGGTGCCCGCCACAATGCCTGGCCATTTTTTGGTTGCAGCCGTCATTGTTGTTTGGCGGGCCTAGGCTGGATTCGAACCTGCTAGCTCAGGTGTACGTGGCTGGTGCCTTAGCCCGTTGAGCCACAGGCACCGAGCCTCTCCTTGTCCACATTTAAACAAAATGTGAGAAACTAATATGCCTATGAATCTAAGAGAATATAATTTTAGGTATTGATATGATGAAATAATACACAGAAGACTGAATGAAGGGGAGTTACAAAATCAGAAAGATGATGTTAAGTGAAAATCAAAATTCGTACACCAGATTGATACGTGCAGAATGATGCCACATGTAGAGAGTTTGACATCATACAAAATAATCATATGTAACTTCTGGGATACATATGTGTGTAGTGAACATATAGAAGTATGCCAATTAATCATCAATGCCAGATCAGGAGAGTAATTAATTCTGAGGAGTAACAGATATTGACTTCAAGGACATACTCATAAACAGAGGACTTTAAAGGTAACAGTAATGTTTTGTGTTTTTAAATGAATCTGAAGCAAAATGGCAAAATGTTGAGATTTGGTAAAGATGGGAAGTGAGTATAGAGATGTTCGAAATATCCTTCTATATACTTTTCTATAAAATATTTCTTGATTCTTAAAATTATTAAATGGGAACTTCATGTTTGCAACTTTTTTTTTATAAATCTAAAATTCTACCAAAATTAAAAAGCTGGGAAATACAGACTTCGCAATGCACAGATAACAAAAGTTTCGCAGGCAACCTTTAACTGTGGGGAGAATGGCCAAAGTGAGTTGACGCCCCCCAAAAAGCAGAGGCAATGAGGCTTCGAGGTGAAAGAGGACCACTTTGAGATCCAGGAAGATGGAGAAGCAGCAGTGAGACCAAGTTCTCTCTTTGCCTGTCTCGCCTCTTCCTTTCCTGTCTCTCTCTTTTTTCACTCTTGATTCCTTTCAGAACTTCTCCTGAAGCTTTCTGTTCCTTTATGAAGGCCATCAAATGCTCCACCCAGAAGCTAGGCTATTTTTAAAAATGAGATGCTGTGTATTCTGTGGGAAGGTCACCAGTAATAGAGCCTCAAACTCCCTATCTCTTTTGTGAATCTTGACAGCCTGCAAAGAAGCATACATTATCTTTTACACAGGCTCCCTGGAAGGAATTGATGTTCTTTCCTCGGGAACTGGAATGGGGTCTCTATAGAAAGAAGGCTCGTCCTGCGACATGTGACCTCTTTTCATTCCCTTACAGAAGACCCGCTTTGTGCCTGCGAAGGGCACCAGGGCTCCCAGTTTAATAATTTTGAATATCGCTCTTGCACGGTATTGTACTCTTTCTCAGTCTCTTCCCTGCATCTTTAATGACCTTTCTTGCCTTCAGAAAAAGTGGGATAAAAGCCTTCTCACTAGGCATTTATTCCAGCTGGTCATTCTGTAATTGAAACAGTGCCAGAAACTACAAGCGTCATGAGGAACTCTGGGTTAGGACTCAGGATATCTGGCTTTTTAACTAGGCCTAGGGCCTTCGCTTTCTTGTGTATGAAAAGGAGAATGTGAGTGGTGGGAAATTGCTGAATCCTGCATCCAGGAGGAAACATTCTGCAAACACAATACCTTCCATGTACATGAAGGCATTATCTAGAAATCCTTTAAGCCCATTCAAATCCTAAGCTTATGTGACTCTGTGACACCCTGGGGTCTGAAGATGAACTGTCATTTGTCCATATTTTATGACCATCTGCTGAGTGCAGAGCAAGGGATGCCTCAAGTATTTGGAGAAGCTTAGAAAGAGATGGTTGGACTGAGACATTTTCCCTCATTTACATTTCAAGGGAGGCATAGATAAAAATGGAAGGTAAATGAAGTTTTAAAATATTTTGTTTTGCTCAGAATAGTAAAAATGCAAGAAAAGAGAACATTGCAGTTTGAACCTAAACTTGAGGTGGCATCCAAGCTATGTTGAGCAAAGCTGTAACACTTCAGTTAAAAAACAATCCCTTATTTTTAAGCTGGAAGTGGTAGCTCACAACTGTAATCCTAGCACTCTGGGAGGCCGAGGTGGGTAGATTGCTTGAGCTCAGGAATTTGTGACCAGCTCGAGCAAGAGTGAGACCCCGTCTCTAAAAATAGTCAGGTGTTGTGGTGGGCACCTGTAGTCCCAGCTACTCAGCAGGCTGAGGCAAGAGGATTGCTTGAGCCCACGAGTCTGAGGTTGCTGTGAGCTATGATGCCCCAGTTCTCTACCGAGGGTATCTAAGTGAGACTCTGTCTCAAAGAAAAAAAAAACACCCTTACTTTTGAACCTCAGTTTCTCATTCTGTCAAACCAAAATAAACTTCATTTTTCAGAGTTCACAAAGAACAAATGAGGTAATAGATTTGGAAATATTTTGTACAATGGGAACTCAACATATGTGAATAATTCCTGTCACTGTTAGCATCAGTTCAATTTATTCAGATTTGGTCAGCTACTGTGTCTGGCATTCTCATTTTATTTTTCAGTGCTCAAACCTAGTTTTTCCTCTTTGCTTCTTCCCTTTTGGTAGATATGCCAATTAATCTTTGAGTGGCTTTTCCAAAACACGTTTAGGATAGATCACTACTACTCCTTAACCCTCCACAAATACGTGTGAGTCTCAGCTTCAGGAAGAATGAAATAAAGGTACATGTAGGAAAGCACCAGAAGAGAGCCATAACCCCAATAACCCCTGTGTTCTGGGTCCCTAAGTGACAAGTAGCCCTGGACCGATCACTATACCTTTCTATTTCTCACTGAAAAACCAAAAGTTTGGAGCAAGTGGTCTCAGTATCTTCTTAAGGCCTAAGTTTTTAACTTTTCCCATTTGTTATGGTTTAAATTATGTTCTTATTCTCCAAATTTCTGTGTTGAAATCCTAACCCCTAGTACCTTGGTTGTGACCTTATTTGGAAATAGAGTTGTTGCAGATATAATTAAGTTAAATGAGGTAATCCAGGAGTATGATGGGCCCTTATCCCAATATGACTGGTGTCCTTATAGAAAGAGGAAATTTGAACACAGACATGCACACAGGGAAAATGTCATGTGTACTTGAAGACAGAGACCTGGGTGATGCAGAGAAATCACAGAACACCAAAGGTTGCAAGCAAAGCACCATGAGTTAGCAAAAAGACATATAACAGATTTTTCTTCTTCGTCCTCAGAAGAAACCAACTCTGTCAACACTTTGACCTTAGATTTCTAACATCCAGAACTGTGAGACAGTGAATTTCTGTTATTTAAGCCACCAAATGCAGAGTACTTGTTATAGCAGCTCTGGAAAACTAATACCACATTGGAGAGTCACACCTCTGCTATTGGTGGGAAAATGTAAATGCTGTTCAAATGAAAGAAAATTGTATCTTATTTTGAATGTATCTATTTGCACAAGAAAATCCATTCTGGCTGTAATAGAAAGCAGAGTCCCATTTTAATAACGTTGGCAGTTAATTTCCTCTTCTTCCCAAAGGCTGAACATCAAAATGTTTTGACTTACAGCTCAAGAAACTTAAAACCACATGAGATAACTCTTACTCATGCCACTATATTTAGCCAGAGATGAGCACAGCATTTAAAAATGTAGGCACATGCACATAGGAGTTATTGTGTTTGCAGAGTGTTTCCTCCTGGATGGAGGATTCAGCAGTTTCTCACCACTTAATGTCCTCCCTCCCAAGGCAACCTCAGCAGGCTCTACCAGGTTGTCGTGAAGATCAGATTTTGTTTAGTACAGTGGCAATTCTTAGCATCCAGCTGTAGTTATTGATTGATGCAGAGAAAAGAAACTCAGGCATATGAAAAATGATCTGGTTTATCTAAAAGTGAAGAATTGGACATGTTTAATGGGCACAAAGCAATTCATCAAAAAAGCAATCATCCAAATTTTCACATGAAGAACAGCAAAGTATTTGTATGCATTTCTGACTTTTTTTAAAGAAAAAAATAATTTTTTTTTGAATCGGCTCTTCTGTTCCAAGAGATGTTGTTTCTAAAGACAATTGTTATATCTGATTCTGGGCAACTAAGCACTAGAAGTTATAAGATAATTAAGTAGGGGGGGTATTGTATGCAAATTAAGCAGCTAAGCTGGGGAACAGGATTTTGATTGGTTTTTCTCCTGTTGTAAGTAGGGACAAAGTGACAGCACCAACTCTTTTACTTCCTTGAGCAGTTTTTTATATTCCTTATTGGAAGAAAAGAAGAAAAGCTCTTAGAAATCAGGAGGGAGAAGCACAAATCTGTTAACTCAAAGATAGCTTGGAGAGGTGAACTAAAACGGTCCTGCTTGTGATAAGAATCTTGCAGGAAGCAAGTACAATCTTCCAGAAGGGTTTGACACTAAATTACATTTCTTTTGATTTAAAAATAATTAGAGCTCTGAACTAGATGGAAGTTAGGCTAAATTAGTCCAGCATTTAGTGAAACCTGGTGAAGAATAATATATATGAGTCCCTTACGCTGGTGATTTCCAAAATGGAATGTAAGATGATCCATAAGGGTCCGAAAGGAAAATGCTATTCATCCCTTTATTTGGCAGCTTATGAGGGTGCCTACACTGTGCTGTGTGCTGTCCCAGGAACTGAGCACATGGCAGTGAGCACCTACAAAACAGGTGAAAAATTTCTGCCTGCAGGGATTTTACATTCCAATGGAAGGGGAAAGACCATCTATATAAATATATGGGACGTTTGCTGTTACTAAGTGTAGTATCCATCAGGGTCCTGGAAAGAACAGATGGCATGCTCAACGTAGTTATCTGAGGGCAGCTTATGAAGAGCTGTTTCTAGAAAGCTAGGCAGGGCTTAAGAGAAAACGACAAGGATGGTGAAGCACCATGGGTCCCCCAGGAATGGGGAGCTACCTCTCCAGGGAGCAGAGACTCAAACTCAACTAGAAGCCAGCATGCAAGTGAGTCCAGTTTATGTCATCCATGTGAGTCATCCTGTTAGGGCACAGAAAAGGGTGGAGAAGTGGGGAGAGGTATCTTCTGGAGAAAGGAAGTGACAAAGGGGCCCCCACTGTAGCAGGGGAGGTCAGGAAAGGCCTTTGAGAGTGACATTTGGACAAAGTGGCTAGCTAACAGAGAGGCATCAGGTGCAAAAAACACAGGGGTAGGGCATGCTTGGAGAGGTCAAGGAGCAGTAAGACGTTCCGTGTAGCTGCAGCTAAAGGACAGCGGCTGCTGGCCGCTCAGTATCTTAGAGGGTGACCCCTCCTGACTGTGATAGTACAATAGCATCCAAAAGTAATATATGAATAAATATTCTTATGGGAGGGTTACATGCTAAACTTATTTTTTTTTCCTGATAGGGCTACACTATCCAAAATTTTTGCAACCACTGCCTTAGACTAAATCGCTTTAGGACACTGCAGTTAAGCAATCTCACCTAATGGCAGACTGTGTAGTCCAACCACCACCTTCACAGATTGAGATTAGCCCACAGCCACACTATACAACATGACCCTGAACTCAGACCTTCTGTGGTTCCTGGGCAACACTCGTTTCCCTACCTTGTACTCCCCTCCTGCTTTATGAGATGCTGAAGGTCAACTGTTTTGGTAAGTAAGGACTTGTATTTCAGCTGACACACTAAAAGAGGTGTGTGGAATCTTGATCACAGAGTCCAGCCTCACCCACACAGCTCAAAGTGGAAATGTTGATGAAGAAATCAAAGTGTGGAAATTTCGAACATATGTGCAGATATTCAAACACTGTCATTTTCTGACAGGTACTTACGGCTTGATTGAAGGCAGAGGCACAGAGCTAAAATTAATTCATGAATGGGCTCAAAAAGAGAAGTGCAAATGAGACCATAATTAAAGCTTTTGCTAATTCTTCTTCCCAGCTGTGGCCTTTAATGGGAGTTAGTTTTAGCCATATTTAGCTGAAAAGTCAAATTTTAGATGCAGTAGCTTGTGTGCCTTTGAATTACATATATTATATAAATGTTTTGGTTTTCAAATTGTGACAAAAGCATCAAAAAATTGCATCTTAATTGTTTGATAGTTATCACAATCCCAGCTATATATGGCACAAAAGAAAAATCCATCTATTGTTAAAGATTATTTTAAGAGTTGTTTTAATAGGGATAATGAGGTACTCTCCTAGAGATCATAGTATTCTGTTATTTTTATATTTCTTAACAATTTCCTTGATTTTTCTCTAATTATAAAACAAATGTTTGTAGTTTATCAAAAGCACTGCTTTATCATTCAATATATCATGGACATATTTCAGGATAGTAATATTGATCTGTCATGCTCTGTTTAATAAATGTAGATTAAAATGTAGATTAACTATACATTTTTAGTGTTTGAATGCACCTTCCAAAATGTAAACCTGACATTAACAATGTAGCAAGTCTGTGTAACTCTATACAAGTAATAAGCTATATCATTTAGGGCCCAAGCAAGAAAATAGAAACCACATAATTATTTCAACTAAGAAAGTTTAATATAAAATAATTGTTTAATTGATATTAGAGGTCTAGAAACGAAAAAACAACCTCGTGTACCATAAATGTCTTAATAAAAGGAAAGAGCTACCACCTCAGGGATGGCAGAACAGAGACAGGAGACTGGGATGAGATTTTAGAAGCTAAGCATCGGAGACCACAGCACAGAGCTTTTCCCGCTGCTCTTGAGGACCCTGGAGCTCAGAGGACATCCCGGCAGAACAGGGATCCAGGCCTCCGGGAAGTGTTGCCAGCAGGTTGTTGGTGCTTCTGAGAGGGCAGATGGTTCTGATTGTGTAGTGGGAACATCTGCAAAGAGAAGCCAGGTGCTGCCACCGGGTGATAGCCCACTGGGTCACACCAGTAGCAATAGCAAACAGAAAGGAGCCAGTCCTTTCCCTCTGGCTGGCTGGTGTCTCTCTAGATCTCCCCACGGGCAGAGCCTGCAGGAATGAGCTGGCACAGAAGAGCTGTGACTTGTCGAGGCCCAGCCCCAGCACCACGAGGCAGCGTGCAGAAGGGCAGATGGAAAGCTGAGAGAACCCCGCAGGAGGTGGTAATCTGGTTGCTACGTTCCAGCTAGTAAAAGAAATTCCACTGTGTCTAAATTCAGGTCAAGGTCAGCTTTCTGAGCTTCCTTAGTCAATGTCCTAAAGGTCATTATTCCTGATGACAGTGAGCATGTTGAAGTTGGGTCTGTTTGTTGTATGCCACAGCCCCTAAGAATGAATCTAGATGAGTGGGTTTGGTCTGACCCCACCACCTTTTTCTTTTTCCTCGAATATCTAAAACCTTCCCAATATCTAATAATACACATATCTCATATTCTCCTTGAAGCAGAGCCTTACAATAGGACATCAGTTGCTCTATGCTATTCTATAGGGATTTGCAAATGGAAGTATTTGAAGTCCTCAGAGAGGATGATAAATTTCATCACAGCTACCTTATGCACTATCTCAGGATTGCCAAGGTGTGCTAAGCCCACCGTGGCCCCTACAGGTGACATTGCTGAAAGGGGCTTGAAAGAAGCTGCAGAAAGCTTTCACACAGAAAGCGGTAATGACTTAACCTATGCTACAAAGTGCTACGTTGTTAAAACGTGGCATGCTTAATTTTACCCTAGCTCCAAAAGGACCCCTGTCTCACATTAAGAATTCAGATTATAGTGTCATATTAACTGAAGTTAAACATCTGTCTGTTTGCTGGGAGAATAATTTTCCTGAGTATAATGTGTCTTTACAATTGAGCAGAAATATTTGCACAGCACTAATATAGTCTGCAAAGAGACTGGCAAGGTCACGTCTAAGCCCCACTGGGAACATCTGCTCTGTTTACAAGCCTCAGGTAGGGGAACCTCAGTTGGGTTTTGAGGCTAACCCCATTCACCACTGCACAGTGGTTTGGGCTGCTTCTTGCAGTCTATCACACGACGCAGATAGAGGTGGCTCAGAAAGTCTAGAGGAAGCCTTTGCTTTTTTTTTCCTTCCACAAGCAGACGCATCGTGAAATGCAGACTTTGCATTGTAAGAAATGTCTAAAGGCCTCTGCAGAGCAAGGTGGATTCCACATACAGAAATACTTAAATAATTACATTCTAAAGACCAAGTCAAACAAGAGGTGTCATTGTGGAGACAATGGAAGCATTAATCCTTATTTTTGTTTTACTTCTATTTTTTCCCCTCTTACCAACCTTTTTTTTTTATCTACATGTAGATAGCTGAATTGTCCCCACTGACAAGTGAGCAAGTGTGCAGAGCAAGAGGGGGCAGACAATTTAAGAGCAAGACTCTTCACACGGCGTGGTGGTGTTCATTCACCCAGAGTTGGTGCTCAGGACGCCTCACAAGTTTACTGCTTATTCCTTCATCAAACCGTTGATGTTCTGTTATCATGCTGTAAGCTAGAAAGAAAATGAAGACATGAAAATGAAAACACAGCTTCTGCTATTATTACGAGAGGTGTTTTAAAAAGTGGCATAAAAGAGGCATCAGATACAAAAGAATTTTACAAGGAGAAGCGAGTATCACTCAATGAAAGGGACTTTGAGCAAAGTTCTCTAAGGAAGTGATGCCTGCGTCTGGCCTTGGAGAATGAGTCGTGTTTTAATGGCAGGAGGAGGGCATGGTGTGAAGAAGAAAGGAAAACCCCAGGGCACATGGGAATGGCAGAGGTCTTCCTCAGCGAGAGGCCTAGGTGTGTTAAGAAGAGCTGAGGGAGAAGGGCCATGAAGGTAGGTGGCTGCCAGGCTGCAGAGGGTCTGAGGAGGCCGTGGTGGACCAGTGGCAATGAGAGCCGCTGAATGTGTGTCTGCTCAGCAGGTTGAAGTAGTCAGAGCCAACCCGGGAAAAGCGAAGCAGGCAGAAACAGGAAGTTGAATCGGGGTGTAGGCACTGGTCGGCTGGGTTCTCCATGCGCCCTTGACTGAGAAATGACCAAACCCACAAAAGCAAGGCAAGCATGAAACACAGTGTATTGAGAAAGAGCAAGATGTAGGTTTACGGACCAGAATGCGTTCCCCATAGACAACAAATGGGCCCCTTTGTTGTAGCCTTGGTGTGGTCTGGGCTCTGGTTTTATACCATCTGAATCAGTCCTGGCTGGTGATTCAGAGGTCACCTTAGAACCACTGAGTCTGACTGTGCACATGGACCTCCCATGAGCCTCTCTGAAAGTCCCTGTGGGTGGACCACAATTTAAGATAGATTTAAGCTAATAACATCATAATTAGCCTTAAGGTTGCTCTAGGTCACCTTCCAGACTATTGTAGCGGCGCTGCTTGGCCAGTAGGCTGGAGAGTTCTCTACGTTCTTTTGCTGTTGGCCTACTAAGCTGAGATGGGTAGATTAGTAGGGCAGTGCCTCCTCCCCGGGTGTGGTGTCACTGGGGACAGGGTTTAGGGGAGACAGCACCAAGACTGGTGGCAGTGGGGCATGAAAGGAAGTAAGAAGCAAACACAGATCACCTGGGAAGGAAAGCAAGTGGAAAATGGCTTAACAGACAAGGTAAAAAGGTGCAGGAAACCAGTTTACCCTGCCTCAACATTTTGCAGAAGCCTAGCTTCACTAGGTGGATTCTTAAATGATAGTCCCAGGAAATGAGATAACTAATCCCCATGTTAAAACTAATAGGTGTGGGACAAGAAGTTGCAAACTCAGCTGAGATGGGCTTAACTGGTACCCCCTGAAAGAACCAGTGCCCACTGGTACAAGAGCCTGAGCCCCGCTGAGTCATCTGTCCCTAGCCAAGAATGACTCCCTACTTGCTTCATCTGAATTCAGTTTTAGATGACAAAATCCAACGTGGGCCTTCAGTTTCCATTTTTCTTCAAAGAGAGAGAGGACGGTGGTGTCCCAGCATGGACACTCACCCCTTCCTTGATGGAGCCCCACGCTCCAGGAAACCTCGTACTATGAGCTTGAGGACTTCAGACCTCCTGACACATCAAATGCCGTCTTTTAACACATCAATCAGCAGTTGAGCCATCTGGTTACTTGTTTCCTCCTCTTCCGTTTTTCTTGAGATTGAAATAGATTTGTAAGGCAATTAGGATGAAAACCAGCCAATTAACTAAATCTCTATTACCGTCTCATGTCCAAGGGCAGGGATGAAAGGGAAGGATTCCTGCTCAATGTATTGAGATTTCCCACGTCTTCCCTTTGACAATTGCTATGACTGCCATTTCTCTCCTTTCTTACAAGGGGGAGAGCTTATCACCCTCGTTTTATTCCTGGGTCCACCCAGATCATCACCACTGGCCCAGAAATTTGGAAAGTGGTCATGGGGATATAGACAGTCTTGATCAGATCATTTTCCTGCTGATGAAAAGAGACATGGTCAGAAAATTAATCTCAGTTTAACAGAATATAATTCTCTAAGAATCTAGAGAGTTAAAATTTGGCTCAAACAAGCAATCTTTTTTGTATAATTTTTTTTAATTGTGAAAGTACTACCTGCCCATTATAAAAAGCTTGAAACATGTGAATACTCTTGCACATACATTAATATGAAGTCAGACAATTAAGTTTGTGAACTCGGCCTAGATAAAGTGCTGTACACCTCATTGCTGAATATCACTGTGTCACCAGATGGTCAAGGGAAGTACTTTGAAGGTGACCATGGTGATATTTAGCAAAGAGCTATGTAGCACTTTTTCTAGGGTGAGTTCGTGAACTTAAGTGTCCTACCTTGTATTTATCTATAATTTCCCTATCCAGACATAACTTCTGTCTACACTTAAATTTATCTTTTCTCCAGTGCACACTGTTTTACATATTTGAGGTAATATTCTATGTAAAAATGTACTGTCTAGTTAAAATTTATGTTAATGACTGCACCGATATTCTTTATGTATGTACCTAATTTACTAAACCGTTCCCCTATTATTGTTGCACATTTAGGTTGTTTTCAGTGCTTCATTATTACAAATTATGTTCTTGTTAATGTCTTTGTGCACAAATCATTTCTGGTTTTTAAATGCCATTTATCATTTCTAATGCAAAGATGGGTAGAGCCTCCCTTCCAGGGAGGTGGGGTAGGTCATTGAGAGGTGGGGTCCAGTTCCTGGCAGTATCTACTGGGAGCCACATATTGGTTAAAACCTCATGGCCCTCCCGGTGTCCGACAAGCAGATTATTAAACCCAGAGACAGGATAATCCTGGTACAGCCACTGATGATTTGGTCCTGGAGACTGATTGGTGCTCATTAAAATAGCACAGCCTGATGCATAAGCCACCATGACAACTCAATTTATAATGTCAACATTGGGAAATCCCCTCCCTTTAGCAGAACTGTTCACGTCTCCTACCTAAGACAATTATTTTCTTTCTTGGGACTGGAATCCTCAGAAACCTTTATCTAAAGGTTGCCTAGTGGACAAGGAATAGGAACAAAAGAAGGTGGGCAAAATTGCTGGCAAGCGTGGGTCCCAGGGCATCACCTCTGATTGCTTCTGAATTTGGATTTTGCTTCCTGTGTGGCTTTGAATCCTGCCTCAGCTACTTACCAGTGTAATATTACCACCCTCACCAACCAATACCTTTTCCGGCCTCTCCCGAGCATCTCCAAATGTGGATATTTGTTTCTGTTCCATACACTCTTATCTACCCTTCCGTTGATAACACTTTCTTCTTTATATCTGTCATTTTTAATTAAGATCACATTAGTGACCTTGTGAAGCTGGGAGACTTGCTTTCTTCTAATAGATGCTAATTTCGTTAGCTGCTCTTCCTCACGATGATGGCCTATGAACAACCTACATTGGGAGCACCAAGCTGCTTGTTAAATAATGCAAATCCCTGGAGCCCACCGGAGACATAGTCAATCAGAATAATTTAATCAGGATCTCTAGTGTGAGTCCCAGATAGTCCTTGTGACAAACACCCCATCGGATGTATCCTCAAAGATCATGAATTAAGGTGATGACATACAAACTGTCGTGGGGGTTGAGGTGTGTAGGTTCTGGAGCCGGACTGCCTGGCTCTGATCCTGCCTCAGCCTCTCACCAGCTGCGATACTTTGAGCAATGTGCTTCCGATCTCCCTGTGTCCCACTTTTCTCAACTATAAAATGGAGATCATAACTATACCCACCTCACAGGATTATTATTAGGATCAACTGGGTTGGTGCGCATGTGAAACACTTAGAACGGGGCATAGAACGGGCTTAGCCTTTAGTCAGTGTTAACCATTCAGCCATGGCATTACACCAACCCTATTTATGGCATCCTATGAAGACTTATTTTAAAATTTTATACATTTTCAATAATCGTATGCATTAAACAAAGTTTGTATAAACATCCTACAAGAACTTTGACTCTTTAGCCATCTTTCTTTTCTTTTCAAGCCTTAATCAACTCCCTTATTTCCTCACTGGCTCAATGTGGGGGAATGGCTCGTATGGCCATAGCTTTTTGCTATGTGCTGAAATGAATGCTTTGTTACTACACTGAGTCTCCACTAGTATATGGATGTTTAGAGCTATCAGTCACCCATCACCTCTGATTGCTTCTGGATTTGGATTTTGCTTCCTGCTGTCTAGAATGAGGAGAAATTTTGAGCAGGCACAGTGGCTCCCTCCTATAATACTAACAGTCTTCGAGGCCCAGGCAGGAGGATCCCTTAAGCTCGGGAGTTCAAGACCAGCCTAAGCAAGACTCTCGACTAAAAATAGAAAAACTAGCCAGGTGTTGTGGTGGGCACCTATAATCCCAGCTTCTTGGAGGGTAGAAGCAGGAGAATCCCTTGAACCCAGGAGTTTGAGGTTGCTGCGAGGTAGGCTGATGCTATTGATACTGTAAACTGGGCAACAGAGTGAGACTGTGTCTGAAAAACAGAAAAACAGAAAACAACAAAGGAGAAATTTTAAAAATTGCTTCTTTCTGAGAGAAGAGACCATTTGATCTCACGTTTGGTGCTTTAGACTTTATACAAGGCATTTTTGTTGAACTGCCAGGTGAAATCATGCACCATTTTGTCAAGTAATAGTGAAAACTGAATGTTTCCAGAATACACTTTATAAAGTATCACTAAAATTAGGACTCTGCTGATTTAGCCAGATTTCCCCAGGCAATAAAATTACACAGAAGCAAAGGACAGAAAAGGGCAACCTTAGGAGGAACTGGGAGCTGAGACTCAGGCCACTTACAGAGGAAACTTTTCAGCAAGTGTGCACTGCTGATTAAATTTCTGAGCAGCCCTTGCTGACTCATAGGCATCCTGGCCTTTAAAGCTCAAACGCTCTTTTAATCTGTTGTCACCGTGAACCACTGCCTCGGGGCAGTTTGAGTTCTCAGTGAAGAACGGGCCACCATCCCACTGTAATGAGAAAGCTTCAGATTCTCCCTGTTTCAAAAAGGTGTTGGACTCTAATGTTCCAAGCCATTGATTTGAGAGTCTTCTAAGCTTGATCAGTGTCTAAAAGAAAGCATAGCTTAGATCAGCATGAATTTCTTTGCTGGCTTGTTGAGGAATCTCCTAGGGAGGGTGTAAGTTAGACTATTATGGTTTGTTAAGTACTTCAGTTATTTTCATTAGAAAGTAACAATAAAGGAAAAAGGCAGCATCCATGCTATCTGAGCAAGCCTTACAACAAAGATGTGTTCCTCGTATTCACTATGTGAACTTGAGTTGTTGTCCTTCCTGAGAGCAAAATTGTGCTGAAATGCAAAGACCCTACTGACCAAGAGAGAGCTGGTCATTTGTAAGCTTATTGCAATGAAAATACAAATAATTAAGAAACTAAGAGTGTATAATAGTTCACAAAGCACCTCTGTCACATTCATTTATCATTGAATCTTTGTACAGTTCTATGTAGAAACAAGAAGTGCCCTTAACAAGGGAAACATAAGAACCAGAATGAGTAGGCTTTCCTTTGTAGCTTTTCTGCCCTAAAGTCAGGTTGACCAATGTCAAGATCTCCTGAAGCCGTCTCCACTTTACTTCTTTCTTCAATCTGATTTTCTGATGCAGTCTTAAGTCTGTCTTTCATGATGGGCATAAGGATGGATCAAATGTCTGCCACAGGGCTGTCCTTCTGAAAGCTCTGAGCACGCCAGGTTTGTGGATGTACAAGTGAATAAAGTGATTTTCTGTCTGCTTACAATCCAACTCCTAAAATTCTTCTCTTCCCTCTCCTGCTCATCCCAAATCTCCTCACTCGCTCATTTCTTTCCTCTGGTTTTGTATCGTGAATCGCTCTATTTTCTCTGTTCCATTTACTGTCTCAACTTCAGGCTTCTGCCTTGCTAAGAATGCCGTCAGATCCCCACTGTGCCTGGTATTCCTACTTTACACCACGGATAAACAACATCAAGTTCCTGGCAGCAGGTTCAACTGCCTCTTCCTCTAGGAGCCTAATCAGATATTAAATAAATACCCTGGGTAAATGCCTAACACTGAGCCTATCACAAGGCCCATGTTTGGTAAAATGATAGCCCTCCTCATTCTCCACCCTTTGTCTCCTTTTCCACTAGTGTATATGGGGTTTTGAAGAATGTTTATTCCTGTGTAAATTTAAGCAGTATTGCCTATTGATCTACTAGTGGTGGATTGAAAATGGTAACTTAGAGAAAGGAGTTGCTGTTTTCAAGAAAAGTCCATTCTCGCTGAGCAAAATAACAGCACAATGTGAGTATTAGAGTAAAGGAATTGTTACAGCCTTACCAAATTCATTGCCCATTGCTCAAGAGGGAGCCAACACACGAGACAGCAGAGGAAGAATTTAATATTGCAAGCACCATTAGCAAAGTATCTCTAGAATGGAAGAAAAAGTATCCAATGTATACATCCCTAATATGAAGCAAATTTATATCTTTCAGGTGAAGGCTACAACCCATTTATTGCACAAGAAGATGGGGAAAGGAGAGAGGGAGGGAAGAGGAGGGAGAGGGTGAGGGGAGAGAGGATTAAGGGCAAGATCACACTTGTGGTGCATATTTGAAGGGTCAGGAGAAAACTTCTAAACACGGATCAAAAATGTTTTCACTTAGTAAATGAGAAAATCTCATGAATGGTATGTCAATCAGGTGGATGAAAACATCTCCGATTGTATGTGA